>JAOXJP010227996.1:0-11199 GCA_025762735.1 Platanus orientalis | reverse complement strand
TATATATATATATATATATATATATATATATATATATATTCTCTCACTAAGTTGTGTTTGTATGGTGAAATATAAGCTGATTAGTATGAGGTTCAAAAAAAATGTTCGGGTGTCAAAAAGTAGACCAAATTCAAAAACACACTATGTGTCAATCAATAGCACGTTTATATAGGCTTGTGTCAACACAAACAATCATTCTCCAATCAGAAAATTCTATACTAAAAGAAAAAAACTAAAAAATTCTAACCTAGTGCAAGACCGGCAACCTAGCAAGAGAGGCAGATACCGACAGACAACGGTAAACTAATGCCATGGAATAGGCTCAAAACCTCAAACCTAGAATGAGACCCACAACATGGCTGGAGAGGGAGATGTCAATATACAACAGCAAATATAATGCTATTGAATAGGTTTAAACTCTGTAACCTAGTGCGAGACCCGTGGTGGGAAATGCAGATGTCGACACACAATGTCTTAATTTGAGACCTGCAACACACACGGCAGGACACATATTGACACAAAATAACAGATATAATAGTGTTGAACGGCTTGAACCCATGTCTCTCGAAATGAGGCAGTGTTGCAACCACCAAGGCAATGGGGCATTAGCTATGTAGTTAATTAATTAATTAATTTATCATGGGTTTTAAGTGAGTTTTGTTTGGTGTTATTTAGTAGTTATCGACATGTTGGGTGTTAAGAGGAAGTTTAACGTAGTTTTGTTTTATTGTAGACATAAAATTAATCGCATTTGATTAAAATAAGTCACTATATTAACCACTAATGCCATGTTTGGTAGCTTGTAGTGGGCAAAGATATTTTCTTAGGCATTTGAACTTGTCTTCACAAACCATTAAATAACTTATTTTCACAAAAAAAATCATTCCTCAATAACCATTAAAATATGCTGGTCGAGTCACTAAGCAAAGAGGTTTAGATAACTCGAGATCCTTTGGTGACTTGGAAGGACTCCACAAAAGGATCATATCACACCATACTCATATGATAAAGTTTCAGCCCAACGGCTCTACCATTTAGTAGAAGAAAACCCCATTTTTCTAGTTTAGTTTTTAATTAAAAATTTTAAACTTTGACGATTATTATTAAGCTTGTGGGCTCAGACAATTGACGTGGACATAGGAACCAAATAGTAGTTCATTGAAGAGGGTCCTTATCTTATGATAGGTTTAGACTGGCCAAATCATCCTTTAATGGACTTAAAAACCTTCTGCTGTACGTACCGAAATCCCAAGGAAAATTTGTTTCAATCGATATCTCCCAAGTATTTGATGGGGGTTTATCTTACTAATTGTAAATGAAATTGCCCAACACTTTTTTAAGAGAGATGTCTTAGGCCCGAATCACCGGATAGCATTCCGCAAGTGATTACATCTGCCTCTTCCACCTATGGAGCGGGTCTTGCACCATGATGTGCTGTCAAGTTTTTCTAAGTGCCTTCGGTTAATAAAAATTGATCAAACTGTCAAATTGATTAAACAAATGCAACCTGTTCAGGTCATTTAGATCTTATTTAAAAAAAAAAAAATCATAAATTTAGGCTGCATCTATTTACCCAGAAAGTGCTTGAAAAGAAAATGATAAGAATTAAAGAGTAAATAAAAATTTTCAACCATTTCAATTGGAAAATAGCAGAAAAAGAATGAGATAAAATATAGCCTGGTCGAAAAATCTCAAAAAATGAAGTGATTTTCCAAGTAGCAAAGACACCTTTCAGAAAATTTCTCAGCAAACAGACACAACATTAGAGAAATTTCCAAGCAACCTTTACATGTAAATAGCATGGGGCAAAAATTAATAAAAACATAAACTGGTTATTCCCTAGTGGATGCATACTTTAATTTCTTTGGTTTGCTGATGTTATTCTTATTTTAATAAAAGTTGTCTATCAATTGGGTGATGGCCTAGATTCATGATTGCTTCTTCAAACAGATATGTGAAACTCAGGTATGGAAAATGAAGTGCCGGCCCATTTATAATTTAAAAATAAGTTCTTAAAAGATTCTTTAGCGTAAGCAATGTCGAAACGAAACAAAACACTTAACAACAAAAAATCTTTATTGTAGCTATTTAGGGTTAGCTACACAAATCCTGTTTTGCCATTCCATTTTATTTGGGGTTAAGGTTATAATTTGAGTCTATTTACCAAATCATTTTACCCATATAGATGATTATGTTTAATTGATCCCTGATTTTAAAAAAATAAAAAAATTACTCGAGTTGTCCAATCCTTGTGAAGCAATAAAGAGCCACTCTAATTGATCCCTGATTTTTAAGCTGTATGCTCCTTAGTTTTTCTATGCTTTGCAATTGATATTATCAGTATTTTTAATAATATAATAATGGGGTGGACATAATTTTTTCTATGGTATTGGAAGGGTTGATGCTTCATTGTTGTATTCTTTTTTTTTTCCCAATGTTTTAACTTGTCGGCCGATACTTTTCTGCTTGTTAGGTTTGATTATTATTTCACACCCCAGTAGAAATTTCAAGTGGAAATTAAGGAAAAATTTTGAAAATATTTCTATTATCTTAGGAGGAGTTTGGATTCATGGAATTGGGTAGCGGAAATGGAATTGGAATGGAACGGTAACTGTGCCATTTGTTTTAATAGGAAATATGATGAAAATTGAATCACAAAATTCAATAGTGGAAAATACAACCCATTTTTACAACTTTCATATTCTTAAAGGAGATGTGTTATTTGTCCAGTTCTTGTTTTTGGACGAAAGAGTCCAATCAACCTATTTTATGGAAAAGTGATAGACATTTTTAAACTCTTTTTTACGGACAGCTATGTCCTTCAACTTTCAGACACCATTGGTGTCTCTTAAGACCAATAATCACAAATGAAAAACCTAAGAGACATCAATGTACCTCTTAAACCCAAACTACACACCTACAATGCATTTTTTGGTTACTTGACGTGACCTTCCATATTTTATAAATAAAGAAGGTCATTTAACCACAAAATATACAGTTTTCATCCATTTTCTCTCATTCTCATTCATACAAATTTTTTTTGATCTTATATGTATTTAAAGGTTGCAAGTGTTTTGGGTTGATTTTCAATACGACAAACCGTAGATCAGTATACAACGAATTGTTAGATTTGATTGTATCTTGGAGACGACTTGCTTACAACTCCTTTGTTGACTCAATTTGATCGAGTGTTAGTTAAAATCATTTTAAAGAAAATATCATTTTTTACATGTCTTGAGGCTCTCTTCTAACAAATCTATTTTCTTGCCACTTTGTTTCAACAATTTTAAGACGATTTGTTGTTTTGTGAAAGAGTGACAACAATGGCCCAATAAGAATGGTGTGTTATTCAAAATTCAAACAAGAGTAAGAGTTGGAAAGCATCGGAAAGCATCTTCAGGTTTTAGATAAGTCATCTATCTAGAATATCTATTTTTTAAAGTAAAAAATCGTTGCCATCTTAATGCATAAATATGATGGTTTGTTTGGATACGGTAGATATTTTTTCATGTTTATCATTTCTAATATCTGACAAGTATATCGCACCAATTTGGATAGTGCGTTCTAATACTTAAAATACCATGATTATAAACAAAATGACAGGCAAGTGAGTGTGGACTTCTTAGAATTGATTTTAGGTCATATAATTTATATTTTGTTTATTAATCGAAGAGTTCATCAACTGTTGGGCACTTATTATTAATCTAAAATGCTACTTTTATTAATGTAAGAAGGTAGTCAATTGGGAATTGTATCATACATAATGCACACGTTGTCAGTGTTGATAGACTTAAGAATCCGAACAGGGATTATGATAAGCCCCTGACATTATCTTGTAGATAAACTAGACACGTGAAGGATTGAATCTCCTAAATCAAAACTTAAACACCGTGACCTTGCAATGAGCCGTAGGTTTTAGGAATTTTTTTTTTCTTGATGAGATTTGCTTCCTAATAAGGGGCAATATTCTTGGTTAAATGGATGTTGGGCTATCTTCTACAATTTTTCTTTTTTGGGGTTTTGACAATATTAACAATTGTATAGATAATTAGAAGCCCAAATATTTTGGTATGTTGGCACCAAAAATCATGTGGGCCACACCATTTCATCATCTAGTTCCTTATTTCTTTTGGGAAATAGGAAAGAAAAGAGTCCTAAAATGTTGGGATTAATTTTGTGAGCAAATCCCTACTGCCAAAATGTGATGGACAGAATAGACTGAAATTCTACCAGGTCTATGCCCAATGACCCTTTGGGGGGAGAGAGCTATTCCTGATTTTAATTGTTTATTGCAATTTGTCTTAACTTAAATCAAAGTCCTACTTTAAAATCAATTATGTAGAGAATTACACTAACAACAACACAATTAATATATTCAATTATTTATTTAACTTAATTCAATTCTAACCAACTTGATTCACCTTAAGTTATTTTAACTATTACAGTACAAGTATGTGAACAAATTCAATTTCTTAGAGCATGAGTCAATATAAAGAATTATATATGTTAATTATGTAACAAGTAATTATAACATATAATCACAAAGACAAGGAATCACAAAAGTAGATAAGTATTTGTAGTGGTTCCATGATCCTCTGGTCCCTACTCTATTGTGAAAAACTCTTCCTTGAACTTGTTGATTTTATTAATAGATTATCATGCCTAATATATTACAAAAAAATCAACAAACATGAACAACTTAAAGTTCCAAGAGAATCCATTCACCTTGCAATCTTCACACCAAGTGACTCAGGTGGGTGTACATGTCCAGTGACTCTGGTGGACACCCCAAGCAACTTTAGTGAATCCGGTGGAAGCTCTAAAAGCACAACCTCCAGTGACTCTGGTAAAAGTTTATGAGTCCAAAGATTGGTGGATTTAAATCAGTATGACCAAGGTTTTCCTTCCTTGGAGTACGGTCTCTTTTTGGACTGATGCACCAATGTTGCTCTTCTTTAATCGGAGAGACCTTCTAGTTGAAGGTGGATACAGTTTTACCAATGAGGGTAAAACTTTCTTAGATATACCAGAGTATTTGTTAGGGTAAGAAAGCTAATAAACACACTCCTCTCTTAGATATACCAGAGTAATAATGCTTTGAGACCATATATGAAGTGCCTCTTACAATATAGAAGATTGTACCAACAAAAGCTCAGTCAAAAAATCAATCTTTTTGGCATAGAACAACTCTTCTTCATATTTAGACCTAGGGGAGGCTTCTCCTTTTATATGGAGGATGAAAAATCCTCTCTTTAGAAGGCTCCAAATGGTCTGAAAAAGAGTTGTTGTGAATTTCATGTGGAAATATTTTTTTTTCTTTCCTGGATAGTTTGATCGATCGAACTTCAATTGATCGAGTGGATTTTTGATCAATTAAATTGCTCAGAGTTTTTTGAGCATTCAGGTTGATCGATCGAGCCCACCTTTGATCAATAGAACTACACTATAGATCCAACGAAGTTTCGATCGATCAAAACTTATCAAATAACATTTTTTTTACTTATTAGTCATAGTTTGTGTGAGGCACTCATTTCTAAAGTCATCGGCAAGTCTTCTAGAATCATCTATGGTCATTTAACTCCGTCTTACCCATGCACACTTACTTACCAACCTTTTTCAAGTGGATATACCTTTAGGATTTGTGGTTGGTTTCTAGAGATGCCCTACCTTGGCTTGAGATTTTCTTGCATTCTTTTACTTGGTGGCTTTAGTGTCTCTTACCTTTTGCTTTTGTGGTCCTCTCTCATCTGGTCTTGAAGATTTTTCTTCTAAAGATCATCTCAAACTAGACTTATATGACTCAATACATTTACAACATTGCATATATAGACATGTGGTCATACATCAATTGGACCATTATGTACATGTACTTTTACTCATGGAATGAATCGACAATTACAACTCAGTTTACTCTAAAATTTATAAAATTTTTCTTTAAAGTACTCTTATAATAATTGAATTTTTCCCTAAATATGTACAAGAATTTGTTTCCATTAGGACTCCAGGGTTGTAAACATTTGGATGGCTTTTTTCTCTTATCTCCATAATGGATGTGTGGGCCATAGTATTTATTATTATATTATTGTTATTATTCTTTTCTCTTGTCCATACTTTGATGTGTAGATTCCAAGTTTTACCAAATTCTTTTAGTGGTTTTATGAAAAACCATATACAAACTAGCCTACATTCATGTAAGCCCATATATTGAAATAAGTCCATTATTTGTCCCATATACTTGAGAGGCTCAATTTGTGGCACAAGCTCATGTTGTTGACAAGCCAATATATGGTTGAACCCTTGAACTCTCTCTGTGACTTCACCCCTATCATGGTGGAACACCCATATTCTAGCCTTGTTGCCATCCAACTTTAGGTTGAAGATCAATTTTGTTCCAAATGACACAAAAGTTAGTTTTGAACAAGAACATTCATCAAATTAGAATCAAAAGAAAATCTTACATTGAAAAGGAAAAGAAGTATTTTTTTTTAAATGTGGAAGTGTTAGACTATATAAAGATCACCAAATATCAAAGAATAAAATATAAGGTTTATTATTTCTTTGATATTGTATTTAGAAATATCTCATTGTATAGAAGCATTTACATGGCATTGTACACACACACACACACACACACACACATATATATATATATGTGTGTGTGTGAACAAATGAAGGCTACTACTAGTACTATATATGGAGTAACCAAGTGGGTGTCTTGATAAAGTAGGATAACCAAATTACAATAAAAAATATGGTTTGTTGTAAATTATGTTCCTAGCATGACATATTACATAAAATCAAACATAATTTTATTCGGGTTGTAAGTAGGTTCACTTATAAACCTAGTTAGTTGCATTGGAATGTTGTTAACCAAACATATGAATACTTGAAGAAAATTATGTATTGATCTATATTGGCATTATCCTATTTAGGTAAAATATAATTATGCTTGATGAAATTTGGAATCAAAAGATTCAATGTCCGTGAGTGTATGGATATACACACTTGGAGGGGCAGCAATTTCTTGAGGGTCTAAGAAAAAAACACATATAACTCACTTTAAAATAGAAATTGAGTTTATGGCACTTGTAGCTATGAGGCAAAGAAGTGGACTAGTTGAGAAAATTTTGAAAAATTCTTTTTCGGCCTAGAATAATGCCACCAATATCTTTGCATTATGATAGTAGATCTACACTATCATGGGTATATAATAGAAGGAAGTAAGTGTTCTGTGATGAAAAAGTGTTTATAATGTATAAGCTGACATGTGTTGTGTTCGGGTTATAAACGTCCAAAAAAGTGTTTAGATGAAAAAGTAGTTATTCAAAAAGAGACTAAATTAAAAAACCATCATGTGTCAATCAATGGCACGCTAATAGAGGTTTATGTTAACACATACAATCATTTTCCTAAAATGTACAATGGTAAGTCCAAATATATTGGACTTAGACATAGCTATGTGGTTGGATTGCTTAATTAAGAAGTAATCATGATTGATTATATGGTCAAGTAGTAACTTGATGAATCCCTTGATTAATAACGCCTTATAAGAGAATTGTTATATCAAACGTCTATAAGGATGAGTTTGAAATCTACTATTTAATCATCTATGATAGAAACTCAACTTAGCATTTGTATTCCAAATAATGAGTTGAATGAGTCAAGTATATCATTAATATATAATTAGAAAGTACTAAATATATATTATCATCTCCTAGACTAAAAGTAGTGGCTGGATCTACAATGGTAAAGGTGATCTATGTTCTTTATGGACCTATAATTGTACTTTGTTGAAGTTGCAAGGACACTTCTAATAGGTTCACCTATATGAATGTGGAAGTAGGGTCGATTCTCATTGGTGTCTCTTAGGTCCAATAGTCACATATGAAAAAGTCTAAGAGATACCAAAATACCTTTTAGACGCAAATCACACCCCTACAATACACATTTTGGTTAATGGACATGATTCTCATATTTTATAAATAAAGGAGCGAGGTTAGTTAACCACATAATCTACATTTTTCATCCCTTTTATCTTTTCATCATTCATAGAAAATATTCTACTCTTGTGTCTTTAAAGGTTGCGGGTGTGTTGGGTTGATTTTTACTACAATAAACTGCAAATCAATATACAATAAATTGTTGGGTTTTATTGTATCTTGGAGACGACTTGCCTATAATTCCTTTGCTGATTCGATTTGATCAATTAAGTGGCGTAAATCTTCTTAAGGAAAGCGACATTTGTGGTATTCCTTGAAGCATTATTCTAAAATATCCATTTTCTTGCCACTTTGATCCAACACAACGAACATAATGTTGTTGAAAGGCTTGAACCCATGGCCTCTCTAAGAGAGCTGATGCCATAAATACTATGGTAATGGGGTGTTAGCTATATATGTATTTTATTTTATTTATCGTCGTCATCATCATCATCATCATCATTATTATTTTAAGATCAGCTATGTTTCGTTGGTAAGTGGGTTTTTTTAATCATCATCTTGTTTTGAGTGAAAGCTTTGTTTGGTCTTAACTAGTACTTATTAGCATTTTGGGTATTGAGAGAAAGTTTAATGTAGTTTTGTTTTATATCAGACATAAAATTAATCACAATTGATTAAAGTAAGTCACTAATTTAACCACAAGTGCCATGTTTTGTAGCTTGTAAGGGCAAAGATATTTTCTTAGGCATTTGGACTTGTCCTCGCAAACCATTAAATAATATATTTTCACAAACAAAACATTCTTCATTAACCATTAAGATATACTAGTCGAGTCATTAAGCAAAGAGATTTAGATAACTCAAGAACCTTTGGTGGCTCAGAACTCCACGCATGGGTAATATCACACATATACTCGTATAATAAGTTTCAGCCCAAAATATCTACCATTGTTGATAGGAGGAACCTTATCTTCTACGTAGTTTCCAATTAAAATTTGGAGACTCGGCGGTTATTGTGAAGATTGTGGGTTCAGACAGTTGATTTGAACGTAGGAACTAAATACTAGTTCAATGCAGAGGACCCCTTAACTAATAAATGGCTTAGATGACCAAATCATCCTCCACTTGAAAAACCTTTTCCCATCTGCACATAAATCTCAAGGTGATTTTGATTATAATTCGATAACTCCCTAGTATTTGATGAGGTTTTAATCTTACTAATAGTGAGAATGATATGATGAAATTGTCAACACCTGTTTAAGAGACAGGTCATGAGGTCGAATCTCCCAACAGCATTTCGCAAGTGATTGAGTTGACATATGCTTCTTACACTTGTGGTGTGGGTTTCGCACCAGGATGCACTGCCCAAATTATTTTAAGCATGAATTGGGTTAATATAATTGATCCAACTGTCAAATTAATTAGACAAGTGCAACCTGTCAATTACATCATATTAGATAATTTTCATTAAATTAGGTTCTGTTTGTTTGTCCAGAAAGTGCTACAAAGGAAAATGACAAGAATTGGAGAGGAAATGGGATTTTTTTTTTTACCATATCAGTTAAAAATGATCAGAAAATGAATAAGAAAAATATAACAAGTCAAAAATTCTTTAAAAATATGAAGTGATTTTCCAAGTAACAAACAGACCCCTCATAGAAAGCTTATCAGCAAACAAACACAACATTAGTAAAATTTCCAAGCAACCTTTAGGTAGTCACCAAATGGATATAACATGCATGGGACACAAAAAAATAAAGAACAAATATAAAAAAAAAATCCGAACTGTTGCTTCCTTAGTGGATGTGTACATTAAAGATGGCTTGGTGGTGTTATTCAATTTTTTTTTTTTTTTTTATACAAAAAGGCGTCTTTCAATTGGGTGATGACCCGAATTCACATTGCTTCTACAAACAGATATGTGACGCTCATTCGGCCATGGGGGATGGACTGCAGGCCCATTTATATAATTTAAACCAGGTTCTTAAAAGATTCTGCAGCATAAGCAATATTGAAACGAAACAAAACACTTGTATAATCTGGTTTTACCTCCAATAGCAACAACAAGAAAGCCTTATTGCAACTATTCGGGTCAGCTATACGAATCCTGTTTTGCCATTCCACTCTATTTAGTGTTATAATTTGGGTTTACTTAACTTATCTAAATCATTATATTCGTAAAGATGATTGTGACCAATTGATCTATAATTTTATTTATTATAACAATGAACATCTAGTGTCGGATTTTAAATTCGTTTGACCAGATTGATTTTGACTCAGATCTTTACATCGGGCCCATCGCATGTGCATGGGTGCCATGTAAGGGTCGAGAGTTCGAGCTGTCCAACCCTTGTGCTGCCACCAACCCACAAAAATATAATGAATCTTTGCTTAATTAATCTTGTTTTATGTTTAGTTAACCAGTTGTTAGCCATAAGTGGGCCCTCTCTCACAAGGCCCAAAGATATCAAGCACACTACATAACCACTAAAAATTAGGTGAGAACGAATCTGGTGAGAACTGTGAAAACAGCATCAGGGTGAGGGCACATCAGCACTAAAAAGTGATTAGTACCCCCCAAAAAGTGCAAATCACTTTTTGTTACTGATGTGTCAGCCCCTCTAGTGCCGTTCTCACAGTTCTTACGAGATCCATTTGCACATAATCCAAGCCCCTACATAACACTCTATACTAACTGTTACTTTCGGTCCTGTTTGGTGGAAGCGATACAACAACAAAAAAAAAAAAAAAGGTTTTTGAAACTTGGCGCTCCTTAGATTTTCAATATTTTTTTAATAATATAATAATATTGTGGACATGTTTATAAAGATTTCAACTTGGGAAGTAATGGTCTCCATGTTGGATTTTATGAATTGCTTTGATTTTTAGAAAAAAATAATAAAAAATAATTGCTTGAATTATTATATGTTTTTATATAATTTATTTGTGATCTTTTTGTTGGTCACTGCGATCCCCAGATGTTCCTGTTTGAACACGAGAAATTGCAAGTGTGGATCACTTCGGCAGGATAGCGTTCCACGCTGCCTTCCTGTTCACCTTTACTAACCATAGTTAGAGGTTAACCCTAAAAATAATAATAACAAAAAGAAAAATCCTTCGTACAAAAAAAAAAAGGTAAACCACGTTCCCTTAAACCACCGGTAATTTCAGGCTTAATGTCATGCCCTGCATGGTAATGAGAGGCTTTGGGAACCCTCACCAGTAAATTCAGTGTATTAAAGACAATGTATCTAGAAGAA
>JAOXJP010227995.1:0-11199 GCA_025762735.1 Platanus orientalis | reverse complement strand
CAAGTGCTCCTTTGAATTTGACTGGGCTTTGACTTGCTCTCTTATAAACTCTGAAATTAAACATAAAAATCTGCTTATGAGTATCCCAAAGTAAATAGAAATTCAGTTTAAGAATACACATTAATTCCTATTAGTCCAATAATAGGATATTTAGAGTGCATTTTCGTACACTCATCAGTTCTCATGTTGCAGAACCCTAATAAACCCATGCCTTAACCTCTGTAAGCTCAATTTAGGTCTCTGTTCATAAAATAAATTCATTAAAGTCAATTTCAGGTCAAATGCCTGAACTTGAACCTGAATTAAATTCTGGCATACTACCAAGATTAGGCGTACTGAATGCAAGTTCAGGTGTACTAACAGAAAGTGACCAAAATCCAATTCTTTTAGTTTTTTTAGTCACATTCAAACATTGTTAGGCTAAAGGAGCCACCCTAAAAAGGTGGATAATTGGAGTGCCTAACACCTTTCCCAATTGTAAGCAAACAACTTACCTGAATCTCTAAAAAGCCAGACCAACCTAAAAGTCATCCTAGGCCTAAAAAGCCTAGCCCAGGCTCCCAAGCCCCAAACCCCTTGCAGATGTCTAACTCTATTTGTAAACTTTAGAGTTGGTGGCGACTCCAAACGGGGAAGTCGATGGCAATTGTCATGCCAGGCTTCACACCCTGCGAAAGTGGGCATGGAGACTCCCTGGGTCTTTCCGCATGCCCATAGAATGACGACTCCACTGGGGATTCACTGTTTAACCTTTGAATATACAATGTCTAAAGTGTTACATGTGTTCACATAGACTTAGGGCATTCCATTAGTTAATAGGATATACTCACATTTGAACCATATTGAATTTGCATCTTAGGATAGAAAACATGCTCACATTAGGTTTAGGCTAGCTTGAACTAGTTATTAGGGCCAAGATTTACACTCAACAATTTGTTTGCAAAAACATGTTTGATTTTCACATTTCTTTTTTATAATGAGTCCATAAGATACAACACTACATCTACATTTGCATAAACATCATAAGCCTTATATCTGTCATTACCCACTAATGGACTAACATTGCCAAATATTTAGGACGAGGGACAATGCTTGAACCGTGGCTGCTATGTCAGTGTGGTCGAGCTGAGTAACCTAATCTAGTCACTATTCCTAAGATCCGAGCAGTCGGGGAGGTGTTTAGACTGGGAAACCTTATAGAATCTCTTTAAATCAAAATTTTCATGCATACATTTATTTTAGAGTAGGGTATACTTGAATAGTTTAAAGGGTTTAGAGTAGGATTTGTTTGCTGTTATGTTTGTCTGTTTGCTTGCATGTATTAACATTAAAACCAAGGATTCATGTCCAATTTGTCATTTAAAAAAAAAAAAAACTTATATAAGTAAATTTTCCTGATTTATATATACATTTAGTCTATCCCACTTAATACACACACCATAAACCATTCCAAAGACCAAGTAAAAAAAACCCTCTTTATTTCATTTCATCTTTATATATGTACATAGTCCAACATCATGTCCAATTTTTATATACAAAATATGGGGTGGTAACAAAACAAAAAAAGAGAGGGAATCCCTAAGTCTGGGGATCTCCTTCCTCTTCCTCGACCACCTGAGATAGCCACCCCTTCGAAGATCTTTGACCTACATGCTTCCTCTTGTAGATCATCCCCACCTCGGGTTTCTCAACCCCTTCTAATATGTCCACTCCCTTCCCCCTAGTCCTGGGGAAGTGCTGTCTCTATCTCTGGGGCAGCTGATATACTCTCCATTGTCCCCTCACCAACACCTGCCTCTACCCCTGTAGTACTAGGAGTGTCCCTAGTAGCCTCAAGGCTCGTGCCTGCCCTAACCTTAGCTAGAGTACTCTCAATAGTCTCTAAACCTGCCTCTACGGCTACCTCGGTACTTGTCTGTCCTCGGCCAATCGTCTTCTTCTTTTTGGGGGGACGCTTCTCCAACTGAAACCAATTCAAATAAACAAGTTAGAAGAATAATTTTAAAACAAAAAAAAAAGAAAAAGAAAAAGAAAAAGGGGTTGATATAAATTTGATTACGTCAACAATGTGGGCCCTGTACCTCCCCCTTTGAGAAGCTAACTGCCCTTGTCTAGATAAACCTATCTGACCAGGGCATTTGAACTGGCAAGCAACTGAAGCACATCTATGAAGGCATCACAGGGAGCATATAAAACCAAATAAAAAATATTAACTAAAAGTAATTAACAAAAGAAAGAGACAATTTTTTTTTAATACCTCAGTCACTGAGGGAGGAGGAATCCATTCCTCAGGCATGGCGCTCTTAGGGAGGGGTAGCTCCCGTGCCTCTCCCCTCACACTGAGGGGTAGCTCCCGTGCCTCTCCCCTCACACTGGGAGCTTTCCTTTTCCCCTCTCCTTGTAGGAGCAGCAACCTCTACATTCTAGGGTGCAACCCTAGGTTGGTTAGCTACACTAGTGTCAACTTGACCAAAACAAATAAAAGCAAGTCAAACAAACAAAAATTAACTAAACCAACCAACAAACAAAAAGTATATACAAATAAAAATAGGGATTACTAATAAATAAACAAAAATAAAACAAAAGAAGTTTACCTCTCCCTCAATCGGGCCTGCTAAAGGCTCGCAAGTTTGAGTGGCCCACCACTCAGTGTGATCCATGTTTGGGACCAAATAGGCATCAATGGGCTAGCTTTTTTCCCCCTTGGCCATGGCACCCTCTGTCTTTATCACTTAGGGGTGGGGGACTAGGGACCACGAACCCTTCGAGGAATGCTATCTGCCTATAATACCTTTCTCCTAGGTACCACACGACCTCCTCAGGGGCGAGCAAAATCATCCTATTCTTTGACTAGTCAAGGGCCACCTCAAATTCTTAGGCTAGACCCTCATTCAACTCCCAGGTAGCCCAATTAACCTACGAGTAAAACAAAGATCATTAAGTATAAAAATGAGAAAAAAACAACAATAACAAACCACTAACAAATTAATTCTACCTGGGTAGCCGTAATCTGGTCTAGGTCCCTCCTGAATGTAGAAATAGACTTCTATATCTTTGGTCGAGTGTTAGAGGTCTTCCACCTCTCAACACAAGGCACATGAAATAAGTCTTTCCCCTTTCTTTAGGGAGCTAAGGGAGTCAGCCTCTAGTAACACCATACTTGTAAAAAAAAAGAGCAACACACACATCCAACAAAAAAACTAAAATAAACAAACTCTAAATTAAAACAAAGTATTTAAAACTAACCTCCCATAAAAATGTAAGCCAAAGAACACAGCCTTCTCCCCATTAGCAACCTCGCTCATATTGGAGTACATCCACCCCAGGGCAGCTCTACCCCAACCATAGGAGCTAACCTTGGTCAATTCCTTTAAGGCGGGAAGGAAGTTGAAGAAGATCTGGTCACTCTTCGCGTTGAAGATGGACTGGGTGAACATGTAAAGGATGAAGGCTTAAACTGAGTAATTCTCTCCTCAACCGAACTCTCGTCTGTGGCCCACACATACTCCTTCATGAACCACAAGGGAAAAACTCCTCTGAACCCTTTATCATAGACTATGGGTTGTGGCCCCAAGCATCTTCGGATCATGTCCTAAAACGGCACCATCTCATAAGGGGGAGGGTTCTCCCCCATAGGCAATCGGGTTATCATGTAAAAATTCACTGGGGGTAGCCCTATTTCCCCCATGGGCAAGTGGAAGGTGCACGTGATGGGGGACCACCTCTCTGCTAGAGCCATGAGCAAGCCCTTATCCGCCTTCAGTAGTGGAATACTAAGGAAGAAGCCAAATCCCATTTCCTTCACCTTGTCCTTAGCCTTCGTGCAAAGGCGACCCCACATCATGAGAACCCTGGACCAAGATCTGTGGGTTTGTACAAATTCCCTAACCTGCAAGAAACAACAAATAAAAAAAGAAATTAAAAGACAATAATCAAATAAAAGCAATTTTTTTAGGCTATTGGCAGTATGCCTGAATTTAGGCTATACACCTAAATTTAGACCATACGCCTGAAAAGTTAGTACGCCTAAACTTTTAATACACCTGAAAAAGCCTAGTACGCCTGAACTTAATTCCTTTGAAAGATCAGGCATATTGTAAATTTTAGGTCAGAAGGGGTGAGTTCAGGCATATTTCACTATCCTTGCCAATAAAAATAAAACTAAAACAATTAAAAAAACAAAGAGAGAAATTTGGTGATAACATGAGAGTTTATTTCAAAACAAATCAACAGAGAAAATTAATATACCTCATCATTCGATAGGTTCTTAAATAAAGCCTCTTTGTGGGAAGGGAGAAGGGGGTGATTCCTCGATGTCCTGCTTGCATTCATTTTGTTTAGAAATGTAGGACAGGATCAAGAGGACAATTTTCTTGTTCTCACAAAACTTTCCCTTACAAAAGAAATTCAAAAACTAAAAAAAGACCAAAAGAGGCCTCTTGGAAGTTTTAATAGGTTATGACTGTTTAGTACGCTTGAACGGGCTGAATGCCTGAACTTTAATTGAATTAAAGTTCAGGCGTACTAATAAAGATCCAACGTACTGACCTATTTGTTTTAAAATCCCAATATTTTTCAATTTCAAATCTTTAACCTTTTTGTGATTATTTGGCAGGAATGGACTCTAGACCTATTTGCTTGCAACCATTCACCGTCACTTCCATCAAGTTCACGTATGCGCTTGTATCTCTCCTGCCAGAGGAGCAAGTTGTTTGGGTAGACCAAAGCCAACTCAGGATTGCCTTGTCATTATCCTGTATCCGTCTTGATTAGCCTCTCCTAGAAGCAATTGTTTCCTTTTGGGATCCTGTGGCTATGGTTTTCCACTTTGGGAAGCATGAATTGACCCCCCACCATTGAAGAGTTAGAATCATTTATGGGTTTGAAACACTACCAACATACAAAGGCAATCTTCCATACACATAAAAGCAGCTACTTCAAAGATTTTTAGTTAGCTATCAATGTCTCGAAAGGCTTTTTACCCAAGGAGACTTTTGGTGATTTCCTTTACTGCCCCTTTGACCTTCTATTGGACCCAGGTTGAAAAAAGGTTGGGGATTTCTCAGACCCAGCCAAGTTCAAGGCCTTCACTTTGACAGTCTTGGGTCAGCTTCTCCTATCCCGTAGTCGACATCATATTAGTGGAGTTTTATGTAGCATCTTGGGACAACTTTCTGAGGGGAAGAATTTGGCCCCTATGATCATTGTAGAAACCATATCTAGTTTATCTCATTGTGCTCGTCAGTGCAATGGCTGATTGTATGGTTGCCTGGCTTTCTTGTAAGCTTGGCTTCGTGGACATATCTTCTCACTACCTTCATCCATTCCTCGTCAAGTTATTTCAGTTCAAGCTCCTTTAGGGAAGAAAGCATTGATAGATTATCAAGGACTTCTTGCTAATCTACCTTCTGAACATATCATTTAGAGAGCCAAATGGTACAAAGCTCATGACCCACATATATTCTTAGAGAATTGCACGTACATCATCCTCACAGGGCTATACCAGAGTATGCCTTATGTGCCGGTTTGGATGCTTTGTCAATTCACTCTTCGTCAAGATCTGTTTGACTTTGCTACTATTTATAGAGATATCCACAACAAGCTTGATTACAAGACACATGTGTTATTTGGCATGACTTTATAGAGATATCCAAGGTCTGGTCTCAATTGGCTAGACTTTAGGACAGTTCACACACTTGTGTTATTTGGCATCTGCCTCTAGTGTCCACCAAGACACCTGAGACATCATCTCCCTATGAGCTGTGGATTTACAACTTTATATCTGCACCATCGCCAACATCAATCACTAATTGTCTAAACAAGAAGATCCGGTTAGATGCACCCTCCACCTTAGAAGGTGAACCATCCTAGATTGAGTCAAAGTTAGAACAAGCTCTTTGAGATCTTGC
The DNA here is from genome assembly GCA_025762735.1 of Platanus orientalis. Lineage (NCBI taxonomy): Eukaryota > Viridiplantae > Streptophyta > Magnoliopsida > Proteales > Platanaceae > Platanus > Platanus orientalis. The sequence goes on along the minus strand of JAOXJP010227995.1, from coordinate 5,290 downwards.
AAGTGAGCAGGCTCTACATCATCGGACTCGTGCAACCCTTGAGGCTACCCGTACAACTCTTAAGACTACTCGAGCATCCCTTAAATCCGAATTTACCATTCGCGTTGAGGCCGAAGTCTTAGGGGATAATCATCATGAAGCAAATAACACTTTGACTGAGCTTGTCAACCCATTGAGGGGAGAACTCAATGATGTGATGGCTTGCACACCAATCTAGACATCGAGCTGTGGTGCAACAACACAATAGACTTTTTTCAAACTCACTGGAGGCTAGAATGGGTTCAGAACTTACTTAAGCAAGTATTTTCTTTAGGTTATGAACTAGTGGGAGCCCCACCACCACCCCCTAGAGTCCCAGGACTCTAAGTTATGTATTACCTTTTTTATGTTTTATGTGAAAGTTCGATGTACCTTTATTTGTAATAGTTAATGTACCTTTGTTTGCAACCGTTTCTAATATATATATATATATATATAATAAAGGAATTTTTGTTATGTTTTTAAAAATTGTGACTCGGCAATTGGACATGAATTCACTTGCATGATCTATCATTTGTCTAGATATTTCTGGCTCAAATATATGCAAGATTAAAATCCAAAGTTCTTAGAAAAATGATGTTCTTCTTAGCATTAAAAACAAGATAGCGCCTCCAGAGACTAGGCTGCAGAAGCAGAAGGCACAGTCCCACACCGCCATGGTAGGAGAAACTCCACGGATAACCCCCACCCCATATTCCACAAACCCTAAGGGTTCAACTGAAACTCCTCCTCATTCTTAGGTTGATTTTGGTGATCAACTAACACCACAACAAAAGGCTGAATTGGAAGCCTTCATGTCTAAACATGGATCGTCTTCCCCTTCCTCTTCACAAGTTCCTCCATTGACATAAACTCAAACATCTATCCCTTCCCAAAGTCAAGGGTGAACCTCCACAAAGTTTGAAAAGGTACTTTATGAGTACCTTAACCAAACTAGAGGCCCCTTAAACCCCTCACAAAGCTAGTATCCCTCCCTTGAGTCTTTGTTGAAACAGTCTCAAAACTTACATTTTTCCAGACCTCAGGAAAACTCACCAATTTTCACCATAGCCCCTAATCATACCACTGTCGAAGTTCAAGGTCTACACCAATCTCTTGTAGATCTGGAAGAGTAGCACTGATTAGGGTATCAGATCAAGAAAGGGAAGGAAGTCTCAGTCTCCTCACATTACAACCAAATTGAGACCAGACTAGCCAAAATGGTTGGTGAAATTGAACTTCTAAAAGGGGACAATTCCCACTAAACATTGACTTTGAAGACCTATGCTTATATCCCGGTGGCGTCTTGCCAAGTAACTTCCAAATGCCCAACATGGAGAAGTAAGATGACACTGGTTGCCCTAAGATGCAATTAAGGATGTACTATAATGCCATGTTCCAATGGGGACGAGATGACCAGGTTCTGGTTCAGATGTTTCCAAGAAGCCTGAAAAAAGACGCGGCCAAGTGGTTCATGGGCTAGGACAAGAGGGATGTAGATACCTGGAGGACTTTAACCAAGGCTTTTATTGATCACTTCTAGTTTAACCTAGAAATGCTACCTACCAGGGAAGAAATTGAGGGGATGCACCCCCATGACAATGAAGGTATCAAGGCCTATGCGTACTAATGGAGGCAAAGAACTTCAAATTTAAAGCATCCTATGTCGGAGGAAGATATGATCTTTACCTTCTTGAAAACCCTGGGCCCATATACCAACTGATGCTTCTCACTGCCTCCATAGGCAATTTTTTCGAGGTCATTAACAAAGCCGCCCGTGTTCAGTTAGCTATCAGGGCATGCCTCCTTACATAAGTAACCACAATTTCCCCCAGTACAAGCTGGATAGTCCCCATTAAAGTCATAGTAACTCGCCTTGAGAGCAATGATGTGCAGAACATCGAGATTACCTAACCCACTCAGAGCAGTGGTTACAATCATCAACAAACTATAAATTTTCCAACCATGGCACGATTGCCCCCTGATACGCAGTCAAAGCCACAACTAAGATTCATGTCTATCCCATTTAAGGATAGGAAAAGAAGAAGATTCACGCCACTCATACAAGTATGTCATGGACTATCTTGTGAGTTAGGGGCTCTTACAACTTTTGGAGCCAAGAACCCCTCCTCATCCATTACCCCTCAGATATGATGCCAATGAACACTGACCCTTTCATCAAGCACCGGGTCATCCCATAGACCGGTGCTTCATCTTGAAGCAACATATCAAAAACCTCATAGAGGAGGGAAAAATGTCATGACCTAAATCCGTGGGCCGAGAAATGGGCCAGGTTGGATCAATGACATGAGAATAACCCGCCCCGAACTCGTTTCTCACACGGGGAGACCAACATGCTCAGAGTGGGTCATTAACCCTCTCACCTAATCACATAGCATTTTTGTAGGAAGATTACCGTTCTTGAACATAAAAATTAGTAAAGTTCAATGATCAAACACATATCTAAATATGTTTTCCCATTATCACCATATGAATTTCTGAGATATAATCACAAAGGATGTTTAGAATTACCTCAATCAATTAACCAGACGTAAGAATCCAATCTGACCCATTCTCCAAAGTATCCACACCTGCTTTAGAATTCTCTGCACTTCTCCCACTTCTAGAAAAGTTACAGCACCCTATCTAAACATGGGTGTCAGCACCCAAATTTTGACTTGGGTGACTTTAATAGAATGAGAGCAGCACAATAACATGTAGGCATCAAGCCTCTAAGCACCCTTGGTTTAGGAAGAGCAAACCTGGACTCTATGAGGTTAGGCATTCCCTGAGAAATATTTTTGGATATTTTAGTCATAATTAAATCAGTCAAAACACCTTATTACAGTCTAAATACACCATTTTAGGTCAAACCCTAACTCTCACAAAAGCATAAAATGCAATTTGAGGGTCTACATTTTAAGAACTCTATCTATGTTGTGGACATCAGTATTCGGGAGGGGTTCGGATGCCCCCACCTACCCGTGGTTTTTGGGCCCACTCTTCGGCGTATGATGCCTGTGTATGAGAGGTCGCTAACCCTTTTATAGGAGGGTTAGGCTTTTCTTAGAGTCACCACCAACTCGGGGTTAACTGATAGAGTTGGACATCAGTTCCCCTCTTCAGATGGAGAGGAGAAGTCTAGACTCGGAGGTCTAGGGATTTGACTCTTAGTACTGGTCTGAGTTCCTGACATTAAGGGTAAGTTGTTTAGTTACATTTGGAGAAGGTGTTAGGCTCCCCAAATACCCGCCTTTTTAGGGCAGCTTCTCTCATTTATAGATGTTTTAAATTATGCTAAAGTCTATGCTTTGTTAAATGTGAAATTATTGGTTTGGACCACCCTTGTGGTGTGATCATTACAGTTGCACCTGAGACATAGTCCCAAGTTGCCTACATACCAGATCTTATGGTTCAGTGTGATCCTAGGGTTTTGTCGGGATCAAACTGTATGTAGTTATAAGGGTTTGTTGTGTGTTCCAATCTCGGTAGTCAAGTACGTCTGACTGTGAGAGTGATGTAGGGTAGATTCATTTTAAATTATTTATACACTTATAGAGTACTCCGCGCTACTGCAAAATGTAGACAAGTTAGCTAAATGGGGGCCAAGACTATGTTGTACCAATGTGCATGGTTTTGAGAACCTAACTGGGCTATAGCCAAGTCTTAGGGTCTTTGGGTCACGAACCATTATGACATGACCCTAAGGTGAAGATCGTAAAAGGTCAGGACGGGTTGAAATGTAGTGAAAGGGTAGGTCGACTCGACTTGGTCGTGCAGATGTAACAACCACTATTCAAGTGTTGTCTCCTAGGTAAAGTTCGAGTATCTAATACACTTGAAAATTACAAGTGTATAATCAACTGTACTATGATAATTGGGAAAGCAGAAAGAGGTACTTATAATGAAGGTATCCTAAAGTATGTCTATAGAATGGATTGGTTTAAAGCTAGGTTTCATTTGGCTTTCACAAGTCTAACACCTGAAATTCATCTTGACACCTATAAATAAGGGCCACAGAGGTGCCTAAGCATGTGGATGAATCTTGAGATGTTAGTTTCCTGTGTATAGGCTTTAGAGAAGGTCAGGGTTCACTGGGGTGGGTCCTAGATCCTAACACCTAAATTTCTCCAATGCCTACATTTCCTGTCAACACCTGAATTTTAATTGATTAAAAATTAGGTGTCGGGTTTGGATACTTTGTACTCCGGGGGGCATATCTCTCTCCATAAAATTCTGATTTGGGCATGGTTAGTCAATTTGGAAAGCTAAGAAAGAGATCTTTCCAACCATATATAATAATCCTATACTTTTATAACGCTTGATTATTCATACGCCAATTTTTTTTCAATGTCTGTTTTTTAATAGAATAAAAAAACTGGCGTTGGGTATGATGGATAGCTCGCACTCCGGAGGGCATATCTTTCTCTAGAAAATTTAGATTTAGGCATGGTTGGTCAATTTAGAAAGCTGAGAAAGAGATATTTTCAACCATATATAATAAGCCCATACTTGGTCTGACGCCTGATTTTCATATGCCAGTTTTTCTAACACTTATTTTTTAATTCCCTTAAAAAATAGGCGTTAAGCCTGGGACCAAAATCCAACAACCCTTTTTCAGCCATTTGGATCCCTTAGGGGTGTTAAAAAACTCTAATATTTGGTATGCTAGTAGGTAGTATATATATGAACAACATATAAAAAATTTGGCTTAAGATCATGCTTAGAAAATTTACAATAAAATCAACAAATATTCCTCAAAATCGGGTTTCAAAAGACCCATTTTTTGGGATCTGTTTAGAGGGCCATCTCGAGGCCTTCCACAGCTCAAAAAAATCATGAAATTAAATACAAAGATACCTACATGTGTCTAGTCTAGCATACTAAAAATTGGGCTCAAGAAATCATACAAAAAATTCAAACCAAAATTCGCATCGAAATAGGTCAAAAACAAGAGTAAGATAAAGACTGTTGAGTCTCTACCTTATACCCGATTTAGAGCAGTGCTCTAGCATGCATTAGACAACATAACAACATTCATTTGACATAAATTAAAGTATAGAACATGAAACCAAGCAGGGTTTAGGCTTACCTTGCCAAGAGTTGGGGTAGATTGAGGGTTTTTCTTCTTCTTCCTCCTCTTTTTCTTCTTTGATTTGGGTTTATGGTTGCCAACCCTGTTTACCACGAAATTGGGGCTATTTATAGCCCTAATTTGGTGGAATGGATGGTTGGATTAGAGATAAGGATGATGGGGATCAAGGGTGGGGAT
>JAOXJP010227994.1:0-11199 GCA_025762735.1 Platanus orientalis | reverse complement strand
CGTGATTTAACAATCATATCATCAACATATACTTCCATTTCCTTATGTATCATGTCATGGAAGAGGGCAGTCATGGCTCTTTGGTATGTTGCTCCAATATTTTTGAGACTGAAAGACATTACTCTGTAGCAAAAAGTACCCCAAGGGGTGGTGAATGCCGTCTTCTCTCTATCTTCAACTGCCATATTAATTTGTTTATGTCCAGAATAACCATCCATGAATGACATCATCTCATGACCAGCTGTACTGTCGATTAAGACATCAATATGAAGTAAAGGAAAGTCGTCTTTAGGACTGGCTTTGTTCAGGTCACGGTAGTCAATGCACATGCAAACCTTTCCGTCCTTTTTGGGGATGGGTACAATGTTTGCCAACCACTGAGGGTATGATACTGACAACAAGAAACCTGTGTCAAGCTATTTTTGGATTTCTTCTTTGAGTTTGAGTGATCATTCAAGTCGAAGACGCCTAGGTTTTTGTTTGATAGGAGGTATAGTTGAGTTAGTGGGAAGTTTGTGAACAACAAGGTCGGTGTCAAGACCAAGCATGTCTTCATAGGTCCATGCAAAGATGTCAATAAGTTCTTGGAGTAAACACAAGATCATGTCCTAGTTTCAAAGTTTTAGGGGTTGTGATCTTTACTATTTTAGGGAAAGCCTCGGACCCTAGATTTATTTCTTGTAAGTTGTCTGCTAGGGAAAGGGTCCTATTTTCCTGACGTTCGAAGGCATTAAGGAGTTCTTGTGGCATCAACTCTTCATCATTGTAATTGTACTCTTCCTAAGTATTTTTTAAGAAGAACAATAATTTAGTAGAACATGAATAGAGAAGGGGTGTTGTTACCCTAAAAATGAAAGTAGTTGATCTCAGAATTTCTTCCAAGATGCCTATGTACCTGAAATTTTTGTTTTGCATGTAGTGAATGTAAGAAAGAGGGGTCAGTCAGGATCAAGCTATACATAGTTCTTGGTCTTTTAGGGATGACACACATATATACGTATGTATACATATATTTTTTGTTGACAAGCAACTAAACCTGAAGTTACTTCTTAGGTTGCCTACATACCTGACATTTCTTGGCATTGGTCAAATGCTAAAAAAAACTTTTTGGTCTGTTAGGATCAAGCCGCATGTAGTTCTTGCTTTACAAGGGGTTGTGAACGAAAGGATAAAATTTTAAAAAAATGAGTGATTGAACCTGAAGTTATGCCTCAGGTTGCCTACATACCCCATACATGTGCATTGGTCGAATGCTTTTGACTTTGGTGTCGGTAGGGATCAAGTCATATGTAGTTCTTTTACAGAGGTAAAAAAGGAAGAAACTAAAACTATATACAGGAGAAGTGACGATCAGGCTTTGGTGTTGATTCAACAACTAACCTGGTCTAAGTTTGATCCTTCATCAATGAACTTGGGCTGCTCTGGAGTGCTTGCAGAGATTCCGTCTTCATGCTGGGTGACCTGGGTTAGGTTGATCTCATTTAAATCCAACTCTCCATTGAAAATTAGTTGTTGGAGTGCTTCCCTGACATCGCACGGTAAGGAAAGTAGACTTAAAGAGATCTGTTTGTCCTTCCTAGTTGTTGGAGTGCTTCCCTGACATCGCATGGTGAGGGTAGAACCCTCACCAATCTCAAGGACAGACAGCAAAGTGCTGAACGAGGGAATGTGTTGACATGCACCAGAATAAGGTTGGGGTGGATAGGCTTCTTGAATTGGGTCACGGTTGGTTAAAGATTTCAAGTTCTCGGGGGGGGGGATAAATAATGGAGTTGCTTCATTAGAGCATTCTGGGCTCTCATCTGGTGTTGCCCATGGAGGAACCATGCCTTGGTCTTCTTCAAGATTGAGATCTTCTGGATTTTTTGGGGCTATTGAGGTTTTTGTGGGGATTTGGAAGCTAACCCTCTTCTGTTTCTTGCCCTGGCTTTTGAGCTCTGGCTTAAACCCTAGGCCGGTCCGAGAGTTCTTTCGGACTGGCTTTATTGGTTCTCTTCTGCCTTGCAGATATTTACCTAAACCCTTGTCAGGGTTAAACTTCATGTTAACCATCATTCTAAACTTAGGGGGAAGAATCTTAGATTTCTTCTTTTGTTCCTCCGCTTCTTCCTTAGTGCAAACCATCTCAAATTGGTGGGAGGTGTAGGTTTTAGGCTCTTGAAAATTTTGTACTTGTAATACTCTTTGACCAGCTGTAGTGAGGACATCCTAATCTACAGCTAGAGTTATTACCTCATCTCCTACAATGAACTTAACTTTCTGGTGTAAGGATGAGGGTACCGCTTCGGCTTGATGTATCTAGGGCCTGCCCAGCAGCATAGTGAATGATGATGGAATGTCAAGTACTTGGAAGCATACATCAAACATTTTTTCCTCCATGATGAGAGGTATATCAATCTCTCCTTGTCCTTGCCTTATGGTGTTGTTAAAGGCCTTGATGTCGCATGAGTTGGATCTAAGACTCTATATTGGAATAGAGAGTGATTCCAGTGTAGCTGAGGTGCATATGTTTAATGCCAATCCATTATCCACTAGGATCAAAGGGATACACATATCTTGGTGTTGGGCTGAAATGTACAATGCCCGGTTATGTATGTTCCCTTCAGGGATTTCTTCCTCCGTAAAAGTGATAACCCGTGGGACAACTACTCGCCCAATCATGTTCTCCACCGGTCAGAGGTTATTGTAATATCAACAAAAGTCTTCCCAAAAATGTTGAGGAATTTGTCTCTATAGGGGGCTGATGTAACTAGAAGTCCCAAGATAGAAATATTAGCCTAAGTTTTGGTTAATTGTTCTACTAGAAATAGACGGGACCTATGGATTGCCATCTCGAACACCTTATTTTCTTTCTTTTCTTTTTCTTCTCTGACCCTCTTTTGTTCCAGAGATTCTTGCTTTTTTTCTTGTTGTTCTATCCTTTCTGACTCCAACCTTGCCTTGCCCTGCGCAGAATCTTGGTGCAAATTGGTGATGGCCGATTCTATGATTCTGCCTGAATGGGTGATGAGACCAACAAGATTTACCACCTCCTCCGCTGATAGTTGTGGATAAGATTCACGTGCCCCCTCTTCATAATTGTAAGGGACTCTACCATTCTCATATGTCTGTGTGGGTGGTGGTGGGATGTTTATGACAGTGGATGCACTTGTGGTTGGCGGTTGATGGGGCATATGAGATGAACAATTATAGAAGGCAGGTGGGACTGGTTTCAATGGTGGAGGGGGAACATAGTAGGTTTGGGTACATGGGTAGTAACAAGTTAAAGGCTCCGTTCTAATAGGATCTTCCATGGTGGGAGCTTCTATGACTAGAGCCTCTAACTCATTATCAAGAGGGAGTAGAGAGAGTGGTTCATCTGAGGTTTTTCATAGACTTAGTATTTCCTCGGTAGTGAGGTCGGTGAGATCAACAAAGTTAAGGTATAGGACATGGTTTTCTTCAGGGAGGATTATGCTGGGTTTCTCATCACGGATTCTAGTAATGAACCTTGCAGGGTTAAAAACTTGATTGCTTACTTCTATCATATAGGTTCCTTTAGATGAAGGGTGAGGTGGAAGGGGATTTTGAAGGATGCTGGTAGTGGGAGGGTTGTTTGTTGGGGGACCAAATGATACTTTTCCCTCGTCTATAAGGTCTTGGATGTAGTGCTTGAGGGTAAAGCATTTGTCTATGGTATGGCTTGGTGCTTGATGAAACGGACAATGCTCCGTGACATCATATCTGTTTGGCAGAGGGTTTGGAGGGGGTCTTGGTTCCAAAAGTTGTAAGAGCCCCTTACTTACAAGATAATCCATGATATTTTTGTATGAATAAGGCAGGGGTGAATCTTCTCCTTCTTCTTTCTTCAAATGTGAGAGACATAAACCTTGGCTGCGGCATTGACTGTGCTTCTGCAGGAAGCCTGACTATGGTTGGGTAATTAGTTGCTTGCTGGGGTTAGTGCCTGATGTTTTGAGTGGGTAGGGGTATTTCAATGGCTTGCACAATATTACACTCAGGTCAAGCTACTGTGGCCTTTCTAGGGACAGCTCTATTTGCATTTGGGAGGACAGTTGCTGCTTCTGTAACCAAGCCTGCCCTGGTGGCTAGTTAAACACGGGTGGCCTTATTAATAACATCAGCAAAATTGTCGGTGGATGCAGTGAGAAGCATAAGCTGATATGTGGGGCCCAATGTCTTTAGAAAGGTAGATATCATGTCTTCCTCGGACATTGGGTGTTTCAAATTAGACATCCTCTGCCTCCATCTATATGCATATTCCCTCATCCCTTCGTTAACTAGAGGACGCATCCCCTCAATTTCTTCACGGGTGGGTAGCATTTCCAAATTGAATTAGAAATGTTCAAGGAAGGCCCTAGTCAGAGTTCTCCAGGTGCCCACGTCTCTCTTATCTTGTCCAACAAACCATTTGGCGACATTTTTTTCCAAGCTCCTTGGAAACATCTGTACCAATACTCTGTCATCCTACCCCCATTAGAACATGGCGTTGCAATACATTCTCAGATGCATTTTAGGACACCCTGTGCCATCATACTTCTCCATGTCAGGCATTTGGAAGTTACTAGGCAGATTACTCCCAGGGTATAAACATAAGTCCTCGAAATCCATATTCAGAGGGAATTGCCCCCCTTTCAGAAGTTGAATCTCGCTGGCCATCTTGGCTATTCTGGCTTCTGTTTGATCTGAGTGAGAAGACCTTAGGACTCCTTTCCCTTTCTCAATTCTGTGCCGCTCTTTGACATTTTGTGATTTGGTAGAGATGAGGTTGGAGGTGGAGGTAAAGATAGGAGGCCTCTCTGAGTTTAAGGAATTTGGATCTCGAGATTGTTTCAGCAAGGCTTCAAGGGACAAGTATTGAGGAAGATTCAGGGGACTCTCTGTAGTGTTCAAATACTCTTGAAATACCTTTTCGAAGCCTGTAGAGACTTGTCCCTGACTTTGAAGGGGGATGAATGTATTGGTTTGTGTCAGCAAGGGAATTGCAGAAGAGGACGAGGAAGATGCTCTATGTTTAGTTATGAAGTCTTCCATCATCTTTTCCAGTTTAGCCTTTTGCTGTGATGTTAGTTGACTACTAGAATCAACCTGAGAATGGGGAGGATTCATAGTAGAAGTCTCAGGAGTTGCGGAAGATGGAATATCAGTCATCTTTGGTAGTTCTCTAGCCATGGTTTTGCAGGACTGTGCCTTCCTCTTCTTCTTCCGCAGTCTAGTCTCAGGTGGTGCTACATTGCTGTTAATACATTATTTGTTGTTTAGATTCATGATTTTATAATTTTAAGCCAAAAAATATTTAGACAAATGATAGATCATTCAAATACATTCATGTCCAACTGTTGAACCCGAGTTTTGGAAACAAAACTAAAACTTTATATATATTAAGATCGATTGTAAACACAATACATGGGCGGATACAGAAGTAAGGTACACAGACCTTTTACATAGAAATATAAAGAAAGCAAATATTTAGTTCAGAGTCTTGGAACTCTGGGAGGTGGTGGTAGAGCTTCAATTGGTTCGTAGCCTAGAGAGAATATCTGCTATTTTAGCTTCTGAATCCATTCTAGTCTCCAATGTGTTTGTAGGAAAGCAAAGGTGTTGCTATGTCGCAGCTCAATGTTTAGATCAGTATGAGAGGCCCTCACATCATTGAGTTCTCCTCTCAATTTGTTGACCAACTCTGTCAGAGTGTTGTTTGATTCCTGATGAGTGTCCTTAGATATCTCAACTTCAGCCCGTAGGTTGAACTCAGCCCTAAGGGATGTCCTAGCTTCTGTAAGGGTAGTTCTAGTAGTTTTGAGAGCTGCAGATGTTTGATGATGGAGAGATTGCTCGTTTGCTAAATCTTGAAGGGCTTGCTCCAACTTGGCCTTTAGACAAGAGGACTCACCTTGTGAGGTGATTGGCTCATCCAACCAGGCTCTCTTACTTGGATGATTGAATGCTAAGTCCAGTAATGGTGCGGATACAAGGTCGAGAATCCATGAATCATAAGGAGATGATGTCCCTGGGGTCCGGGTAGATACTAAGGCCAGGTGCCCCGGTGCTCTAATATGTGAATTGTCCTAGAGGATAGCTAGTCGAGACCATACTGAATGACTTGTCTTATATTCGAGCTTATGGATGTTTGCATCAGTAATGGTAAAGTCGAATAAGTCTTGGCAGAGATTGAACTAGCAAAGTACCCAGACCAGCATGTACGGTATGCTTTGATGCAACCCTGTGAGAACCATGTAGGTACGGTTCTCCCAGAATAGATGTGGGTAATGAACTTTGTGCCACTTAGCCTTCCAAATGATGTGTTCGGTAGCTAAGTTGGTCAATAGTTCTTGATAGTTTATCGTTGCTTTCTTTCCTGAAGAAGTTGAGACTGATGGATTTTAACGAGGAGTAGATAAAGGTAATGAGGAGATATGTCCTTGGAGCCATGCTTGCAGAAAAATAGGGTAGCCATATAGTCGACCTCTACGGTACCAAGCATAATGAGAAAGGCTAGATGTGACTTCAGCAATGATCATGGGTGCCAATGTCTTTTCTTCAAACAACTATTCTAAGACACTGCAGAAAACCCCGCCGATCTGATGTTAGCTACGAGATTAGAGAAGCTGACCTAATACTGTCAATGTGAAAGCCTTGTACTTGGCTGGGTTTAAGAAATCTCCGATCTTTTGCCAACCTCAATCCAGTAGAAGGTCAAAGGGACAATGGAGATAATCACCTGAGGATTCTCTGGGAAGAAAATCTTTTGACACATTTAGAGTAGACTGAAAGTCCTTGAAGTAACTGTTTTTGTGGACTGGGAAAATAGCATCGGCATTATGGCAGTGTTTGAGATTTAGAAAAGACTCCAATTCTTCAATGGTGGGAGTCAACTCATGCTTTCCGGACCGGAAAACCATAGCCACTGGATCCCAGAAAGATATGGCCGCTTCTAGGAGGGGCCAATCGAGACGGTCTTACAATAATGAGAGAGCAGTTCCAAGCTTGCCCTGATTAGCCCAGATGACTTGTTCTTCTGGTGGGAGCGAGACTAATATGTATGTGAATCTAGTAGTGGTGGTGGTGAACGGGTCTAAACAGATGGGTCTAAGATCCATTCCTGCAAAAATGATAGTCAAGAGTTTAGTATTTATTTTGCATTATTGTTTTGTACATGTGTATCATAAAAAAATTTCTCTTTTTTTTGTTGTTGTTTTGTTTATTTTATTTTTCTCTTCTTTTTTTTTAGGTGTCTCAAGAGGCTTTTATAGGGGCTCTTGAGATGTTGGCAAGGTCTTATGCTCTGGTGAGACAGGTATGCCACGACATGGGAGAGGTGCTTACCTCTCAGAGGCAGAGATACCGGGCTCGTATTGCAGAGGTTTGAGATTGTTTCATTTTTTTTGTTTTATTTAATCTCTGACTGGTTTGGTGATATTGATTTCAGCTGGGGGGCAGCCACGGCGGAGGAAGAAGACTACTGGCCAGGGGCCTTCGAGTTCTAGGGCCGTTGCAGCCACGGGTATGGAAGGAATAGAGAGTGTACTAGTTGCGACTAGGGCTGGAGCAGTCCCAGAGGAGGTTGGTGGGGATGTTCCCACTGTTACAGAGCTAGAGGCTGGAGATGGTACATCTACCTTAGTGTCAGCAAGGGTAGCACCCTTCCTAGGTCAAGAGGGTGATTCATCTATGGTGGAGGGAGAACTTCCTCAGGACAGGGGAAAGGGGGTGGTCGTATCTAAGGGAGGGTTGCATATCAGATCGACCTTTGGGAGAGAGCATGTAGGTCAGAGACACTCAAAAGGGTGGTTGAGTAGATTTAGAGAGGACCCTAGTAGCTAGGGATTTATGTGTTTTTTTCTTTTTTTGGTGAAGTATACTTATGACTCTGTACATAAATGATTATGAAATGGAATAAAGGAATTTTTTGTTCATTATTTGATCTTGTAGTTTGTAATGAATGATGAGTTGGGGAGATTTAATAGATATATAAAATCCAGAAATCATCCTAGTTTATCTATAAAAATAATTTTGTTTGTTTCTAATAAAAAGGTTGGACATGAATTATTGGTTCTAATGTTAACACATGCAAGCAATCAAGGAGAATACAGTGGCAAACAAATCCTATTTCTGGACCTCTAATATATTTGGGTATACCCTACTTATTCTGATAATGAATGATTATGCATAAGAATTTTTTAATAAGAGTTTCTAAAAAGGTTTCCCAGTCTAAACACCTCCCCGATTGCTCGAATCTTAGGGATAGTGACTAGGTTGGGTTACTCAGCCTTACTGCACTGACATAGCAGCCATGGTTCGAGCGTTGTCTCCCGTCCTAAATGTTTGCCAATGTCTGTCCATTGGTGGATAATGAACCTAGATAAGGGGCTTTTGATGTTTATGCAATATGAATGATGTGTTGTATCTTATGGACTCACTGTGAAGATGATAAACAATAAATGTGTTTAAAGCAAACAAATTGTTGAGGTGTGGAACTTGATTCTAATAATTAATTCAAATTGTCTTAGCTCTAATATGATCATATTTTTTGTCTAAAGTATAAATCTAAGTTTTGTTCAAATACTATTGTACACTACTCATACATATATAAACACATAAGGAGAACAACAATCAAGTCCTAATCTAGACCTCTAATCTATTCAAGTATATGAATGATATGCATGTAAAATTTTAATTTAGAGATTCTAAAAATGGTTTTCCAGTCTAAACACCTCCCTGATTGCTCGGATCTTAGGGATAGTGACTGGGTTGGGTTACTTAGCCCTACCGCACTAACATAGCAGCCACGGTTCGAGCGTTGTCCCCCGTCATAAATGTTTGCCAATGTCTATCCATTGGTGGGTAATGAACCTAGATAAGGGGATTATGATGTTTATGCAATATGAATGATGTGTCGTATCTTAAGGACTCATTGTGATGATGATAACAATTTTAAATCTAAATGAATCAATGCTTTACAACTCATATGTACACATATTTGATACAAAGAATACAAGTGAAAGAATACAAAATACTTAATGAAAATAAAGCATACATGGTATATTCAAAGATTAAACAATGAGTCCCCAGTGGAGTTGCCATTCTGTGGATATTGCAAAAAGGAGTTTGCGACCCACTTCGGGGTTTGTTCGGAGTTGCCACCAACTCGGATTCTTTTTACAAGCGGGGTTGGACGTCTGCCTCCTTTCTAAGGGAAAATGAGGATATAGGCTTTTTTAGGGCCTGAGCTAGGCACTTGGGCCTAGGGTTGACTCTCTGACTAGTCTAGTTTTCAAGGATTTGGGTAAGCTATTTGGTTGCAATTGGGAAAGGTGTTAGGCACCCCAATTACCCACCTTTTTAGGGTAGCTTCTCTGACCTAACCATTTCATTTCATTTTCACCAAGTAGTGAATAAAAGTATGGGGATTTTGGAAGGGTTTCTGTCAGTACGCCTGATCTCAAGGTAGTATGCCTGATCTCTCACAGAAATGGAGATCAGGCGTATTGACCCAATTAGACCTTTCTGAGGTCTGGTTGATGTGTCAGCAGGCTAAGGCTCTTGTTGGGGTTTTTTGGAGGGGTTGTGGGACCATTCAAGGGTTAAGATGAGATCAAGGGTGGTTTTGGGGTCTTTCTGTCTGAGTACACCTGGAAAAATAGGGTACGCCTGATCTCACACATAGGTGGAGATCAGGCATACTGGTCCAATTAAACCTTTTCTAGGTTTTGCTGACATGTCAGGGACTTGGGATCATGTCCATGGCTTATTTGAGGGTCCAAGGGCTACCAAGAACCATTATGGGATAGGGGATAATTTGGGGATTTTCTGGTTTGGTACGCCTGAACAACAGGGTACGCCTGAAATATATATGCCTGATCTCTCACAAAGTTAGAGTTCAGGCGTACTATGTTTTGCCTAGAAAAACAGTGATTGTTTTTTGGGATTTTGGGCCACTTCTCGGGGTCTATTGGCCTTAGGCTTTTGAGGAGAGGTGCGTGGCATTCTTTGGAGGGTTCATAAAAATATCCAGCCTCTGGTGGAGTGGTGGGACCTGCTTTTGAAATTTCCCTAACTGAAAAACACTGTGCACTGTGCACAGATTTCTCAGTAAAGTCTAGGTTGTGGGACCCATATTTCGAAATCCAGAGATCAGGTGTGTCCCAAATTTTACAGGAAAGTAAAAGAGTGAGCTGTGAATTTTCATATAAAATTTTAGGCCAAGATTCATTTTGTATAGAGTGTTATAGCTCACACAAGATAGATAAGTACCATAGTTCAAAATTTGGACAACATGCTATACACTAAATTGTAAAATGCAACAAAAATAGCTAAAGTTGATAAATGGATCTAAAAAAATTAATTACATAGTTAAGACAGTTATCTAAATAGTGGATTAATAATTTCAAACAAAATCTATTTTTAGATGGGGTAAAAAAATCATGCATGGGGAGTGGGTTTGTAAAACAGTGCTTGAACACATTATTTTGAGGGGTGAAGTAGGGTCCATTACGGGGATTAAACCTTACTTTCTGAGGTTCAAATTGTGCATGATGACAGGTCTAGGGGTTAGGGACATCTGATGTAATCCACCAACCCCACTAACATATAAAAATAAAATGAAAAGAGCTTATTTTAACAGGTATCCTATAAAAAATAGAAAAAAGGGGGGAGACAAGTTGTCTCCCCCATGTCTCACTCCATTGTTTGGAAGAGGTGGACTCATTACAACATGGAGATAGGGTGTTTAGAACTCTAACAGAGGGGAGAGAGAGGGCCTACCTAATAGAGGGTTGATCTTTCTTCTTCTTTCTTTCTCTTTCTCTTTCTCTTTCTTTTTCTTTTTCTTTCTCTTTCTTTCCTTTCCTTTCTCTCTTCTCCTTTTTTTTTTCTTTTTGCTTTCTCTTTCTTGGTCCTCTAAAAATGTGAGAGGGGGGGTTTATAGGAGAGGGCATGAGGGAGGTGGAGAGGGTG
This sequence comes from Platanus orientalis, assembly GCA_025762735.1. Taxonomy (NCBI): domain Eukaryota; kingdom Viridiplantae; phylum Streptophyta; class Magnoliopsida; order Proteales; family Platanaceae; genus Platanus; species Platanus orientalis. The sequence continues at coordinate 243 of JAOXJP010227994.1, read as the reverse complement.
GAAGAGTGTGGAAGGGGTGAGGTGTTTGGTGGAGGAGAGGAGGTGAAAATGTGTGGAGGGGAAGGGGGTTAAGTGGTGGGCTTCTAGAAAGGAGAGAAAAGAGTGACTGAAATAAGGAGGTGGGGATTGTATGGAAGGGGAGAGAGTTAGGTGGAGCTCATCTAGATGCTTCTAGAAGGGTTTAAGGAGTTGGAGAGGGTGTGTGGATGAGGGTGAAGGTGGTGGGCCCTCATGCCACATGTT
>JAOXJP010227993.1:0-11199 GCA_025762735.1 Platanus orientalis | reverse complement strand
ACATGGACAGTGGTATTTGTAACCTAAAAGGATACTAAATGTAAATAATTTTTAAATAGATTTAAAATAATTATTTTTAAATTTTTTTTTGCAAAAGGTCTTAAAATAATTTATTATTAATTTTTAAAATTTTAAAATTTGAAAAAAATCAGCTTTTAAAAAATAATAATAAAAAAGCCTTAAAACCCCATTTTGGTGTCCCCATGTGTCCCTGCTTATACAATGTTTGTCCGGTTGAATTTTTCATCGATTTAAAATGATACGGACTCCTTGAGATGTGGGCTACCCCAATAGACCCTCTTGGACCAAAAATTATTGGTCCAACTAGTAGATTAAAAATCGCACTTTAAGTGTTCGAAAAAATTCCTGAACCAACCTAGTTGACCCCATTTGACCAAATTTGACTGGTTTGACTTCTTATTGACTCATTTGAATGTGTATGACACACTTGACCAGGGTTGATCCATGTTTGAACCAGTTTGACTAGGGTTGACACACCTTGACAAGATTAGCCTTAGGGTTAACCAGAAAACACCTAGGTTGACTAGATTTAACCTGGCTTGACTTTAAATAAATTTGGACTAAGGGTTTACCAGGGTAGAATAGAAAATACCAGGGTTAACTAGTGAAGACCAGGGTAGACCAGGTTTACCAGACTTAACAAGAGTTGACAAGGGTAGACCAGAATAGACCAGACTTTGCTGAGTTAACAAAAGATTAACCAATTTGACCCACATTAACAAGATTTAACTAGATCAAACTTATAATAGGTCAAAAGAATTTTTTGAAAAGAATATAAATATATGAGATATACTGTTGTCCACAATTTGATTGGGAGACAATAAAAGTAGTGGGAGCTAAAAGATTTAATATTATTTTAAAGTTGCAAAACTAATGTCTATGTGAATAATAAACAATGTGATTGTTTATATTTGATGTGCAATGTGATTGTTTATATTATATCTATAATGTGATTGTTTACTTTTCCCATGCAATGCGATTGTTGGAATGGAATGTTATGTTGATCCGTTTGACCAGAACAAACTAGGGTTAACTTAGTTTGATCAAGAGTTGATCAAAGTAGATTAGTTTAACTAGATCAAACAAGGGTTGAACAACATAACTAGGTTTGACCAGAATAGACTAGCGTTAACTTAGTTTAACCAAGAGTTGATCAAAGTTGATTAATTTGACTAAACTTAACAAGAGTTGACCATTTTGACTAGATAAGATCTAAATTGACCTAAATGACCCAAAGATCAATAAATATGATCTAGACAAACCTAACTAAACTACAGTTGACCAAATTAGATTTAGGTTGACCTAAAGAATCAAGAGTTGATTATATCATAGCTAATTTAATATAATTGAATCGAATTGATCAAATAAAATTTAGTTTAATTAAAACTGATTTAGTAGAACGCTTAGTTTGACTAAGATACACACGATTCGACTAAATAATGAAATCTAGTTTAGTAAAACCTTAAGGAGGATATGATTGATATCCTGAGTCACTTTTTGACCCTGTAACACAACAAAACATAAATTATTGGATTTATAATCTAGATTAAATAATTTAATTGGTAAATTGGCACCGCTTGGATGTATACATGTTGTCTTACCAATGTGATCGGAGACCTTAATGGTAGTGGGAGCTTCAATTGATGCTTTGAGAAGTTGCCAGATAATTATGATCATGTGATGATCAACATGTGCAAATATAATCATGAGATGATTAATATGTGCCAATATAATTTAGAGATAGTAATAGCATGAGATGTAAATGAAAATGGTATTTTGATATTTCATGGGATGTAGATAGAAGCGGGCTTACACTCCCACTAGTCATACCCAGACCTATCCTAAGAAATGAATAAGAGCAAATCAACTAAAACAGATGTAATTTTATCCTATGGGCGTCAACCAACCTATTCCAGATGAAATCTTTATCCACTGATAGTGGAAGGCCACAGAAATTATTTCTTGAAATAATTCCCGTTTTCATACTTAATATTTAAAATGAGGGATTTTTGGTCAAGCATCTTATGTGATATGTAAAACTGCCCTAGATCTAATATGGGCTTTTACACTCTTTATATTTTTTGATAAATCACTATTACCTCATGGATTCTAGAACTTGGATCCATTTAATAATTAAGATGTCAGATTCCGGTTCTGGCGTAAGAAAACTAGGTTTGACCCTTGCATGCAAGTGGAGTGGACAATATAGAGAAGATAAGAGGACAAGAAATGTTAGCAGAGTTGCAAGAAACAAAGGAAAGGGCACCAAGAAGTGTGAATGTCCATTCCAACTGAAGGGAAAGAAGTTACACACTGATGACGATTATTTATTGCTAGTCGTATGCGGGGTGCATAATCGCCTTGTTGCGGATCATCAAGAAGGTCACTCTTTTGTGGTTAGATTGTCAAACGGAGAGTCCTTACTTTTGAAAGATATGTCTAAGAGTAACGTTCGACCAAAAAACATATTATATGCAATGAAGCAAAGAGATGCCTTCAACACAACTATAATAACCGCAATATATAATACGTGAGCTAAACAAAAGAGGGAGAGAAGGTTGGTAGATCTCAGATGCAAAACTTGCTTGGACAGTTGGCTAAGTATAATTACATCGAGTGGCATCGGGTAGCCGAAGACAACGAGACTATCATTGATTTTTTTTGGCACACCCGACTTCTATGGACCTGTTGCGTGTATTCCCAAGTGTGTTGATCATGGATTGCACCTATAAGACAAACAGATATTGCATGCTGCTGTTGGAGATTGTGGGCTTGACATGTACAGATCTAACTTTTTCTATGGCATTTGTGTATCTTCAGCATGAGAAGGAGGATAACTTTATATGGGCACTAGGTGTCCTATATAGTGTCATGGATGACAGTGCTCTCCCTAATGTCATTGTAACGGACAGGGAGTTGGCTTTGATGAATGCCATATCAAAGGTGTTTTCCAATGCTACACATTTATTGTGTAGGTGGCACATTAGTGAGAATGTGCTTACAAACTGTAAGAAGTTATTTATGATAAAGGAGATGTGGGAGAGGTTCATGATGATCTGGAACCTATTGGTGGTGTCACACATAAAAGAATATTACCTTCAGCACTTGGCATTGTTGGAGAAGCAATTTATCATATATCCAGATGCACTCTATTACGTGAGGAGTACTTGGTTGGACAGATACAGGGACAAATTTGTAGCAGCCTAGACAGATAGGTTCATGCATTTAGGGGCCACTACGATGAACAAATAGCCTTTTGGTTTGGTAATCTTGCTTAAGTTTGAAACTTATTAATTAGTATATAACTATTTGTGTTCATGTCACCAGAGTTGAGAGTACGCATGCGAAGTTGAAGCGACAGCTTGGATCCAGTCAAGGAAACTTTGAATCCTCATGGTTGAACATCTACAATTTGGTTGAGTTACAACACACATCCATCAAAGGCATTGTTTGAGAGATGCAAGAAGGTTATGTAACATAGCTTTAAACCTGTTGAGTTCAAAGAGCTTCGCGTCAGTGTATCAATTTCTGCAATAGAGAGGATTTTGGTTAAGATGAGGCGTGTAGGTGTTGTTGGAGTTGATTTTACTACATGTGGATGTGTTCTCAGATGCACACACGGGTTACCCTGTGTGCATGAGCTAGCAGAGTATAGTAAGCAGGGGTGTCCCATTCCACTTGAGTTAGTGCATGCGCATTGGCACAAGCTTGATATGCATCCTCCCACAAGCCCAGCAAGGGATGATTTGGACACCACAACAGATATGGATTTGTTTATACGGTTGTTCAACTAATCCAACCAGTCCACCAAAGTGCAAATGCTTTAGAAGTTGTGAGAGTTAGCAACACCGGACAACACACATATCAAGGACCCTGAAGTTTAAAAAAATATTCGAGGTCGCCCACATACCAAGATAGACATATCCATGCGGCGTGATTCATCCGCATTTGAGAGAGTATCATCATTACAGGATAGCTACTCTCAAATAGAAACCACCGCTATCAAAGCCACCCAAGTACATTCAGTGAGACAAATACAACAGAGGAGATTGAAGGAAACGGTAACTAATATACACATTATCGTGTAAGTAACGAAGTAATTCAACCGCTGTGTGGCATAACATGTTTTCTTCTTTTCATGTAGGTTACTCGATTGAGCTCATCTAGACGGGCTTCCTCATTATATTATATGCGCTCTTTCCCAGAATGCATTTAGCCTTATATCAGGAGTGTTATAGATGTGGCAGCTGACGAGCATTGTGACTTTAGGGATTGATGAGATTTGGAGAGGATAATTGGGCTCAAGTTAGGGAGAATCTGGTATACAAGTTAGACAACCATGGCCCATTGTACGAGCAAGTATATGGGTCATTCGAGAGAGTGTGGGAGATTAGATATTTATTATCCTATTTCAATGATAATGCACCGTATGATTACTGGATGACCATTCCGAAGTGTGGACATCCGATTGCATCGCACTATGATGTTGTCTTATATTACTTGGGTGTGCATTAGTGCCTTACTTTCCTCCCACTCAGATCAGATCCTATCCCTATTGTCATTCAAAGGAAAATTGTCATTGGTTTCATCAACGAAAACCACTTTGTGCAGGTGATCCTAATGTCGGGCCATCCAATCCCCCCTATAGTGACATTTTGGTATAGATATAGATATAACAACGCGTCAGGTTGGGTGCTTCCATCATATGAAGGAAGGATAGAAGAATTTAGACTAAAGGCTATAGACTTGAGCGACGATTGATGTATTTTTTTTATCATGTAAAGAATAGTTATAGTGACTCATGTAATTTTTTGATATATTAATGAAATTGGAAGTTTTTTTATCTTATATTCATCCCTGTTCTTGTTTTTCATCTCAAGGCTGCAAAAAAAAAAAAAAAAAAATCTGTTTTTTTTCGACATAGTTAACCCCTAAAAAAATAATAAAACAAATTAAAGTTTTTAAAAGGTAATTTTTTTTTTACCTTGGGGATTCCGTATCGACCTCAATGAATCGTAAGAACTTCCCCCGTCTCCCAAATGACCTCAAATCAGATCCTACACCCTCTAACCATGATTATCTTCAAAATCATCAATATATCGCAATCACCCAAATCCATTATGTCAAATAACCCTCATTAGGAAACCTCCGTGGAATTCTCTCCCCTCATTAAATGCTCTCATAAATGCTCCCCAAAATATTCTGAAAGTGGGTTTAAGCTAGGGCCTTTGATTTGACATCATCTCAAACCCCCGTTTGATGAGTAGTCGTTGATCCCCTAAACTCCATTTAAGCCCTTGAAAATCACCTCCTTACCTCCACCCTCCATCTCTCACTCCTTGCCACATAACATCCATCTAACCCTCTATCCATTTTGGTCAATGTGAGGGTGTGTGGTAAAGATGCCTCCACACCCTCACATTCGAACCTCCTCTCCACCACCCATTTTCCATAGTGAGACCTACATGCTTTATTAGTCTTTGATGTTTAAGGCTATTAATTGTAAGCGAAACATAATAAACACAAGATGTTTTGTAGTAGAATTAACACAGAAAATAATTGCTCATTACATATAAAGTGTTTCAGCACATGTAATCATATAAAGGATTACAAAATATAATGAAGTAAAAAGTATGTAGGGGTCATCCCCTGTACAATACAAAAAAGACAGTAAATATTCGCATATGGGGTCATCCCTCGTGCCGCACCCTCTTCCTCTTTCACATATATTTGTTGTTTCTGTTGCTAAGTCTATGAGGGGCCTATGGAGCATTAGGAGGAGGTGGGGCCTGTGGAACACTGGGAGGAGGTGTGGCTTGTGGAACCCTAGGAGGAGGAGGTGGGGCCTGTGGAGCACTAGGAGGAGCAACTGGGCACTGTGCAGCCGATGAAGATGGGGCATAGGGATCTGGGGAAGCGGTATCGATGCCATCTCGTAAAACCTGTCATATACGATGCAACGTATTGATCAATCTATCTCTCGACGTCTCGATACCGTCATCCATAAGAGACTAAATAATCTGTAATGCACACTCATTGTGCTGAAATAAAACATACCGAAAAGTTTAGGATGAATACATTTTCAATGATTAAAAAAGTAATTAATATAGACATGTAAACATTAAATGATATACTTGGATGACAGTACCAATGGGTATGGTACCCTGCGTCGGTGGCTAAGTGTACCTCTAGATCGATAAAGAGGATTTTGCACATGTATATGTGACACATGCTTATACCACTCCATATAATCAATAACATACTCAGAGGGGTATGCAGCTGACACAGATCTATGCACATCAGATAGCACGTGGCTCTCCCACACCTCCCAGAACTACTCTAAATATGTATATGCCAGCCGATACGTGCCAATGGACGCACCCCAAGTACCTCGAGTAGGGGTTATGGGGGCGGAGGGGATGACCTAGCGTTGTCTAAACTGTTGTAGGACATACATGGGATGGTAGGGCTCCACGATCTCCAGGCACCTCAATAATTCATGAAAGTATACAATGTTTTGAAATGCATGGTGTTCCCTACAATGGGTGTATAGTGTCCACCTCACCTGCACAAAGCAGATAAAATGTATGTGTCAACACCCAAATTTTGACTCGGGTCATGTGATAACATGAGGACAGCATAACAACATCTAGGTATTGAGACTCTAAGCACCTTTGGCTTAGGAAGAGCAAACCTGGACTCTAGGAGGTTAGGCATTCCCAAAGTGGTCTTTCTAGATGCTCCAATCACAAATGAATCAGTCAAAGCACCTTATTACTGCCTAAAATGCACAATTTCAAGACAAACCCTAATCTCTCTCAAAAGCACCAATAGGACTTTGAGGGTCCACATTTTAGAGCCCCATTCATGTCATCAGTATGTTTTCCACCTCCTATAAGCCTTTCTCCAGCAAAGCATCACAGATGAAAAAATTACCATTTTACCCTTTTACCTTTAAAAGCTCAATACTCACAATCTGTCATCCAAATCACTGAATTTCTCAGCCTACATAAGCCTTCTTGTCATGATTCATCACAGGAAAATAATTCATATTTTCACTTTTTTAGACCCTTTGGTGAAAAAATTACCATTTTACCCTTTCTACTCAGAAAACTACCCTTGGACCCTCAAAGGACCCCCGGAGCTTCTCCTGCGATCCAAATGGTGTAATTTTAGATCCTATGCACCCTTGAGTCTCTCTTCTTCAAAGGACCCATCACAAGTCAGACACTACTCAAGAACAACAACAGCTAATCTCTCAATCTGTGATAACCCTAACCAAGAAATTACCCTTGCAAAACCCCCCGAAGATTCATCCGATCTCTGAATTCAAAAAGGTCAGTCACCTTATCTCGACCTCGGCTTTAGCTTCAAATCTCTAGGTTTGAGAAAAAAGTTTCAAAGTCTCAAATTTCTGTGAAATCTCAAATCTTCGCTAAGAGGTTAAAAGGCTATTTTTTCACTTTCTGCTCTTTTCAAGCCAAAATACTCTCCAAGCCTCCAGATCAAGATCAGTCAGTGTCCATTTCTTTAGAATCGCGAGGCCTTTGAAAATCTATCTAAGGAGTCAGGATTTTAATAAAATCTATCTGCCAATATTTCCTCAAATATTCCAAAAAGCATGAAAAGTCAAGTCTAAAAATTAGGTGCTCGAACGACTCTCGGGAGAGCACCAGAAATTAGAAATTTAGATAGTCAGTGGCCACACCACAGTAAATTCAGAGCCATGAGACTATCAAATCCATGCTAAGTTACAGAAAATCCATGACCTAAGCAGTCATTTTTTCCTAAGCTCAGAAAAAACGTGTTTCGTTTGTATTTGACACTCGAAATGCCCTTAAAAGTTCGCCTAGACTTGAAATACGAGAAAGTTAGAGCCATTTTCTCAATCTCACCCTTATCTTTAATAAAGCATTTCACAAACCCCTGATTCAGGAAATGATTAGCCATTCAATTCCACTCAGCTTCAGGCAGCTACAAAAACCTAATTTGTTCAAGTGACTCTGCATCAGAAAGCTCCTGATAGCTGCCCAGGAATCCAATAGTCAATCTATTAACTTCTATAGCTTCAAGATTTCTCGAATTTTAAATCCCCCAGATATGACCCAAGGCGGCATTTTATAGAAAAACTAGCAGCATCTCTTATATAATTTTGTTAAACCGCTCAAAAAATCATTTTAACCTAATTTCCTACTCGGGTACCATAATCTTGCGTAGTCAGAAACTGTGAATCACTTGGACTATGGAGCATCTATCCCTGTGTTACCCTCAAAACAATTTAACCATCTTGCCCTTTCAATTTGTATCTGAGAGCTTTCTTAGTAAAAAAAACCCTAATTTGACCTCCTTACCCTTTTCGTAATTTGGTTCTGACTGAACCAGCACAACCGAAGCATCTGTGACCTCTGAGATTGACACTGACTAGGCTGACTTCTGAGCTCGGGAGCTTACACAGAGTGATGACAGCGATAGGTTCAAAAAAGTCAAAAATCTAAATATTATTCAAGATTAGCTAAAGTGAGATATTTTGCATTTAATGCATTCTCATCTTTAGCTAATCATGCATGCCCCTTGGATTAGAATCTTTGAATTTTCTCTCACCCTCCACCCTAGGATCCCCTAGATGGATTTCAAATCCCTAGTGAACCCCTTAGAGCCCCTCATCAAGCATCCTAAGACCTACCCTCTAGGTTTGCACCCAATAAAGTTTTGCCAAATAGAATCTTCCATGGCACCTCCATTGCCTCTCCTATCCAACCTCATTAACACACTCCCCATCTCACCCTCCATTAGATTAGCTCAAGCCTAATCTAACCCTTGTACCAGTCATGTCACCCATCCATGCCTCTCCCTCCAATCTAATCCTAACCATCCATCTAAACTAATCTTAGCCCTACACTTAGATTAGGATAGAGATCATCCCCACCCTCCATCCTTTGATCCCTATCTCTAATCCAACCATTACTCTCATTGATTTAGGACTATAAATAGCCCCAAATTCGTGGTGAACAGGGTTGGCAACCAAAAACCCCAAATCAAAGAAAAAAAAGAGGAGGAAGAAGAAAAAAATTGTAACTCACCCCCAACCCTTGGCAAGTTAAGCCTAACCCTAGCCAAATTCATGTTCTATCTCCCCCTTATGATCATTTAGCAACTACTATGCTGCCCAATTTATGTTGGAGCTTTGCTCAAAATTGGGTACAAGGCAGAGGTTCAACAGCCTCTATCTTGCTCTTATTTTCAACCTATTTTAGTACTGAATTTAGTTTAAATTTTGTATAAGGCTTCTTAAGCCAAATTTTGATTATGTTGTAATAGACATATATAGGTAATTCGGTATTTAATTTGATAACTTTTTAAGTTGTGAAAGGCCTCCAAATGGCCTCCCAAACAGACCCTAAAAAATAGGTCTTTTGAGACCCAGTTTTGGGGAATATTTTCTTATTTCATTGTGAATTTTCTAAGCATGATCTTAAGCCAAATTTTTATATGTTCATATATATATTACTTACAAGCATACCAAATTTTAGAATTTTTTCACACCTTTAAGGGGTCCAAATGGCCAAAATCAGGTTGCTGGATTTTGGTCCCAGGCTTAATGCCTGTTTTTTAAGGGAATTAAGAAATAGGCATTGGGAAACAAGCATCCATTTAGAAAATAGGCATCAGACTAAGTATAGGCTTATTATATATGGTTGAAAAGATCTCTCTCTCAGCTTTTCAAATTGACCAACCATGCCTAAATCTGAATTTTTTTTAGAGAGATATGCCCTCTGGAGTGCGGGCTATGCATACCCAACACCTGTTTTTTATTCTATTAAAAAATATCCATTGATAGAAAACTAGCGTATGAATAATCAGACGTTAGAAAAGTATAGACTTATTATATATGGTTGAAAATATCTCTCTCTCACCTTTCCAAATTGACCAACCATGCCCAAATCTAAAATTTTTGGAGAGAGATATGCCCTCCAAAGTGCGGGTTATCCATACCCAACGCTTGTTTCTTATTCTGTTAAAAAACATGCATAGACAGAAAACTGACGTATCAGATAATCAAGTGTTAGAAAAGTATAGACTTATTATATATGGTTGGAAAGATATCTCTCTCAGCTTTCCAAATTGACCAACCACACTCAAATCAGAATATTTTTGAGAGAGATATGCCCTCTGAAACATAGACTGTTTAATCCAACGCCTATTTTTTTAATGAATTAAAAAAAGGCGTTGACAGCTTAAACAGGTGTTAGTTTGAAAAACAGGTGTTAGACAATTATAGACTTATCATATATGGTTGAAAACAGAGCAGATTATATGTGAAATTCATACAAAATTATATCTGATCAACACGTATGGGAGCTTTACCTTGATTTAATCGTGGTTTTGAACTACGGTTAGAAGTGGGCCCCGTAATTCATCTCAACAGAAAAATCCCCAAACCTAAACCTAAATCGTGTTTGAACTCCTCTTGTTGACGTGGTGGTCCCCCTAACCAAGCCAGTCGCCGATCGTTGCTCATCGATCGTCTACTCGCAGTTCGCCGATCATCTACTCGCCGTTCACCGATTGCATATTCGTCAGTCGCATATTTTTCAGTCAACGATAAGCAAGTGGCATGAATTTAAGCCATTATTTGACATCGTCTTCCTAGCAGTGGTTGTCGGTCAACGGTAAGCAGCCGGTCTAAAATTTTTTTAAAAAAACTTTCTTTCTTTCTCTTACTTCTAAGTATGTATGCCCATTTTATTTATTTATCAGACGGTAATGTTTTTTTTTTTGTTCATAGCTGGAGGTTTTTAATCACAACTGCTTATCAAAACCCCACAACCAGTTTTGATTTTTGTGGTAAGTTCTTCATTTCCTGGTTCAAGGAGATTCAGTCTTTTTTTCCATGTTTTTATTCAGTACCAACTGAATAAAGACCCATGATTTTGTGTTCCTTTAGTTGTAGATTCACTTCTTTGAACTTTTTTTGGTTTTTGGGTTACTAGGTCTCCTTGATTTTTAGCTTCTTTTTTTTTTTTTATTATTGGGTATGGTTATTGTTGATTAGTAGAGTGCAAAGATTTGAACTTTTGGATGTTGTTCGTTTTCTTAGATATTTTTTATTAAGGGAAGAACGGAGAGAATTTGGATGTTGGTTTCTGGCTTTTGACCGATCATGTGATTTGATCCATT
>JAOXJP010227992.1:0-11200 GCA_025762735.1 Platanus orientalis | reverse complement strand
TTTACCTTTTCAAGTTCAAAATTGTACTCAATGTGATGTTAGTAAAGTTCATAGACTTCATCTTGTAAACTCAAATTCTTCTACTCAATCTCCTCTACAAATCATTCATATAGATGTGTGGGGCCCTGCCTCATCGGCTACATATTCAGGCTATAAATACTATTTGCTGTTCGTAGATGACTATTCCCATTTTTCATGGATTTTTCTTCTAAGACAAAAATCTGAAGTGTATGCTATATTCTCTATGTTTAAAACAAGGCTTGAAAACTAATTTTCTACAAAGATTAAAGCTATTTGAACTGAAGGGGGAGGTGAGTTCATAAACAAGAATTTTGCAGACTTATGTAACTCTAGTGGTATAGATCATCAAATCACATGCCCATACACCACATCTCAAAATGGGGTTGCAGAGAGGAAGCATAGGCATATCGTGGAAACCGTGGTTGCTCTTCTCCAAACGGCATCACTGCCTACAAAGTTCTAGGGAGAGGTTGTTCTGACAACTGTGTTTCTTATCAACCGTATGCCTATAGAAGTACTACATGGCTAGTCACCATGTTTTCAACTCTACAATACTTCCTTTGATTATAATTTTTTACGAATCTTTGGCTGTGCCTATTACCCATGGTTCAAACCATACACTAATGACAAGCTACAAGCTCGGTCCACATGACGTATTTTTGTAGGATATGCCACTAACAACAAAGGCTACTGGTGTTATGATCAAATCACATATAAAGTGTATATTAATCGTCATGTCCTATTTCAAGAAGATGAGTTTCTAGGTTTCAGTTCTTCAACGAGCTCCAAGGTCATCACTGCACCTTCTTTACCGATACTTGGTTTAGATCCAAGTTGGTTCTTTCAAAATCCAAAACGGCCGTTTAATAACATGGATTCAACGTCTTTACTGGGTACTTCACATAGCAGAGCGTTAGATCATAATCATCATCAATAGATTAATTTTCAGCCAATAAATTAGCATCATGTAACAAATGAAATATTTCAACATGTGTGGTCATCTCCTATTTTAAGTCGTGAGCAATCACCATTAGATGAGAATATATCTCCAACGCTGTCAGATTCGCATCATTTAAGTCATGAATTTCAGCGCGAGCATATTTCATCATCTTCTCAGCCGTTTGATCAGCCAACACACAAATCACCGTTGGATTTAATCACTGTTCAGTCATCTTCATCACCCAAAAACCCGATTTCTTCCTCTCCTCTGTCCGCTCAAAATGAGAACAACCCAAATGCACCAATTGATAATTCTATATTGGATCCTACCATAGCAATAATACCGTCCACTACCAACACTCATCCATTGCTTACCCATTAAAAAAATGGCATTACTAAGCCCAAAAATATATTTTTTCTACAAGCCCAACCTATAGTTGAGTCTGAGCCCATATCTTATAAAGAAGTGACATTATCTACAAACTAGAAAAAAACAATGCAGGAGGAGTTTTCGGCATTACAACATCAAGGAACGTGGACATTAGTTCCCTTTGATTCGTCTTATTGTCTTCTTGGATGCAAGTGTTAGGGCCGATTTACCTTCTTCCACTTAGAAGAAAACGGGATGCAATAAAATCAACAAGAAAAACGAAAAAGAAAATCATGCACAACACAAGATTTATGTAGAAAACCCTAATTCGGGGAAAGACCACAGAGCCGTAGATAAAACTTTCATCAAAGATGATTACAATTTTTGGAATCTCTCCCTCTTCGCACCCAACCCTAGAACAAAACATATAAATACCCCCAAAAACCCTAATACATGGCAGATACGGTTTGGATCCGGTCTGCTACATAAATCTATAAAAACGGGTCAAAAAATTTCTCTATATTCAAGTTTTTTTCGGGTTATAATCCGGGTCATATCCGGGTTAACAAAATCTAATGCTAACCCAAATCAAACTTCACACATTATAACAAGTGGGTCTATAAAATTAAACGAAAATGCCCAAGGTGAAATTGTATATAATAAGGCTCGGCTAGTCGCCAATGGATACAATCAAGAACCGGGAATTGATTTTGATGATACATTTAGCCCAATGGCTCGTATGGCAACAATTCGTATCATTCTGTCCTGATCTCTTCATTTTGGTTGGAAGATCCTTCAATTGGACATAAAAAACACAGTTTTACATGGGGTTATATCTGAAGATATCTTTATAGTCCAACCTCCTAGGTTTGTTGATAAAGACTATCCTAATCATGTATGTCATCTGCAAAAAGCCATATATGGATTACGACAGGCTCCTAAAGCATGGTGCGCCCATTTTCCACATTTCTTCTTAGTCAAGGTTTTACAGTATGCCACACAGACAATTCTCTATTTGTCTGTCATGATTTCAATAGTATAACAATCTTACTGGTTTATGTTGACGATATCCTTATCACCGGTAGTAATCCCTCTTACATTGAAACACTACAAAAGGGATTACACAATCAATTTGCTATGAGAAGTCTAGGTTAGTTAAATCATTTCTTGGGCATAGACTTCAGATATCACTTGGCGGGAGTAGTTTTGTCTCAAGAGAAATATGCCTTAAATGTTCTTCAGAAGGTAGGAATGCTATCATGTAAACCTGCTTAAACTCCTATCAGCTCACATAAATATCTCTCATTTGCTCAAGATCTGTTCTTTTCTAATCCAACATTGTATAGAAGTTTGGCTGGAGCCCTTCAATATATTACTATAACTCGACTAGATTTGAGTTATGTAGTCAATTGGGTGAGTCAATACATGAATGAGGCCTATGAATCACACTACAAAGCTATAAAATGTATACTACAGTATTTGAAAGGTATAACTCATTATACACTTAACTTCTCACCAGGTCCTCTTGTATTACACGCTTACTCCGACGCCAATTGGGTTGGAGATCAAGTGGATAGAAGGTCCACATTCGGCTATTGCGTATACTTGGGTCCAAACCCTATTGTATGGTCTACTAAGAAATAAATCACAATGTCCAGGTCTTCTACAGAATTAGAGTGTCGTGCACTCACTTCCATAACTGCTGAGATTTACTGGATTAAGATGTTATTGACTGAGTTAAAGATCCACAACTTTCCGCTGCCGGTTATATGGAGTGATAATAAGTCAACCATCTCCTTATCGTCTAACTTAGTGTTCCATAGCAAAATGAAACACATAGAATTAGATTGTCATTTGTGTGGGAGAAGGTGCTACAAAAGTTCTTAAAAGTACAATACATTCTTTCTAAGGAATAACAGGTGGATGTCTTTACAAAAGTTCTTTCTCTTCAAAAGCTTAGCAAATTTCGATCCAAAGTCAAAGTATTTCCTACTTCAAGTTTGAGGGGGGATGTTAAGGAAGATGGTTAAAAGATTACAACTATAATAGTAACTGTATGAGTGAAAGGAATATAGTTTGTTAGGAAAATTAGTTAGGATTGCAATCAAGTTTTATATAAATAGAGGAGGATGTGCTTGAGAAGGGACATCTAAGATTCTTTCCATTTCTTCTCTCCCTCTCTTTCTCTCTTTTTGTAATCATCTCTATTAGCTTGTTTCCTTTCAATTTCTCCATGTAAAGAATAGTTAAAAGGACACACAAAGAAAAAAAATGAATAAAGACAAAGAACCTATTGCGGTGATCAGTATGGTTTCCATCTACTTCCTTCCCAATCATTGTTATTTCTCATCAATCCTTACCCCTCTTTTGAATTGGCTGATTGTTGAGTTGTGCCAACCTAATATTGCAGGGCACTCCAGTGAGATAGAAAAAAAAGACTCTTAGGGTTCTTGGAATAAAGAAAGCTTCGACCGGTAGTTCTTGATCACTCAATCAGACTCATCACCGGTGGAAGCATGCTTTAGAGTCGACGCCGGTGGTTACAAGGGAGGAAACACTCATGGTTTTTGCTTTTCAGTTTTGGGAGCAAATGCAACCTAGCTTTCGGGTCGTTTTTCCAAAGAAGAAAATAAAAAAGAAGATAAAAATTATGGGAAGAAAATGTTAGGAAGAAGATGAAGAGACACACATGAGAATGAAGAATGAGGGGTGGTTGCTATTGATGAAGAGATGTGTTGAGGACTGCATGGAGGACGAAGAGATTAAAGGTTGTTTATGTGTCATCCAAGTTGGCTTCCCTTCATTTGATACGTGGTCCTTTCCCTTGAAACTACTATTATGAGGGACTCATATCCTCTACGCTGAGGATAGTGTGCACCACCATGAACTGAGACACAAAGGGGAGGTGGGGCCTGCCTTGTTAGGAAATTGAAGGGAGGGTGGATTGTATCCACTCCTCTTATCTAACGCTCCTCTCTGTACCCTATCAAGGGGAGGGCACATCAGCACCGACAAGTGATGTGCACCCCCCCAAAAAAGTGAAAATCACTTGTTGGTGCTGATGTGCCTACCCAGTTAGGGATGATATCCTTTGTGACAAGAAGATTTACGCTAGGCTTGGAGCCACCATTCATGGGGTGCCAGGTGCGGTTAGGTACTGACAAAGTTTATGGGCTGTCAGTACCTGATTGCACTTGGCACCCCATGAATGGTGGCTCCAAGCCCAATGTAAATCTTCACGTCACAGAGGATATCAATCCCCCTAACAGGGGTGGAGAGGAGCATTAGTTAAGATGAGTGAATATAGTCCACCCTCGATTGAAGGTGGGTAAAAGACGAATGGGTGAGAGGGAATGAAATGGAAGGGGAGATAAAGGGTTGTGTGGAAACTGAAAGGTTGGAGGACTATTAGGAAGAGTTTTTTTTTTTCTATAAAAAATTTAAAAATGAGGTAATGCCCACGTGGCTCTCTTCTTTACTTTTGTAAGTGTCAACTCCATTCAGAAATGGAAGGGTAAATGTTCATTATCTTTTCACATAGCATTACATTTTATTCAAATCCTAAAACGAGATCTAGCATCTGACCATGAACCATTATCATGGGAAATATTTGGTAAAATGTTGTTTATTACGACAATTTATTATGAGGGTTTATCTTTCTTGGTATACGTTACTATTAATATTTTATCCTTTATGTAGATGATGTTTAGTCAATTAGGAGGAAGAAGAAGATGATAGAGTATTTTATCATCAAGAATATGATAAGTCAGCAGAAGAACACGTTTCTTTACTACCCACTTGTGCATGTTCAAGCTCACAGGTTTTTGGCTTATGATCTGAATTGAATTATTTTTCTATTTTTATGTTTATTAATTCCAAAATTACTGGGCTAGATATTTGGTATATCCAATAGAACAAGCTTAGGCTAAAATGGTTGTTAATTCACTGATGAATTTAAGTTAGAAGGGTGATCTTATTTGCTGACTACAAATTCCCCACTACTTAATTTTAGTTACACATATTTAGATTACAGCTCTGTTATCAAATATAATTCTTTGTAGTTAATTGGCTATAGAGACTTTCCGCTAACGATCTTCATGTGAATTCTTTTACAGCTTTTTTTTTTAAATAATTATTTTCAGTTGATATAGATATGTTTAATATAGTTGATTGAAACTGCAACCATCCCTTTAATCTTTACATGTTTTCTCTAGATTTTCCTCTTTGTGATTTTGAGTTGGTTCACTACAACTAATGCACTCAATATAGGTATGATGCTCTCTATCTTTGTTGTTGAATCTGTTGGTTGAGCTCTGTTCTCTTAGCTGATTGTTGTAATATCACAAGCCACGGTTAGCTTTAACAATGTCATATATGTTACATCATTGTAAAAAGAAAATAAATTATTAATGATATTTTTTTTCTTATTTTTCAAATGAAAGCATTTGATTAAGTGGATTAATCGGAGGATCTTTGATGCTATCAGATCCTAAAATGAAATTACTATGTACACCTCTTTGCTCGATCTATTCCAAATAATAGTTAGGATTACAAATATTTTTTAAAAAAACTCCCATATAGAAGTTTACAACAATGAATAATTAAGGCCAATGTCAAAATGATAAAGGGCACAAACCATTGCATATTTCTCAAGAGAGCTTACGCCATAGTATATAAGGAAAAAATTATGTTGTGTAACATGTGTTTGGATAAAAGATAGCTATAAGCCAATTGCGTGAGTGAAATCGAAGATGGTGCATTATGTTGATAAAGAGGATGACATTCATTTACTGTTTATGAGGGTCATTGATGCAGAGGGAACAATAGAGAACAACACACATGAAATTAACTATAAGGAGTGTTTAGCATCTCAATAAATAAGTCAGATGATTCAACCCCAAAATTGTTCTTGGATTCCATTGCATTTTCTTCCTATGATATTTACTCTTTGAATTTAAGTGAGAGATTAGCCTTTCTTCGTAGTTCCTTGTCAGGGGAAGGTTATGTACGCCATGGTTAGTGGAGCAAAAAGAACTGAAAGTTCTTGAAATTCTATATTTGTTATTTTGGATTGACCCATGGAAATATCTTGATATTTTAAAACACCGTTGTAAGCTCTTGGCTCTTGAGGAGGATCTCCATACCGTGCCCACGTCCTTCTCCTCTATTCTTTGTATTCTGTAGGTCCTGTGGGGATCTTGTCCATGATAATTGAGTTCATTTTCATTGTATCAACAATTGGTAAAATTCCAATGGAATATAAATTGGTCAATGAACTCAATGATTTTTTCCCTTTTCCATTGCTTATTAGTAATTTGAGTAAAATATGCTTTCTTTTAGCTCTATTCTTGGTGATGTTTTCTTTTCTTTCTTTTTGCCATCAAATTTGGACAGACCATGTTCATTTCATGCCGCATCCCCATTGAGAGAGATGTGGGTAGTACCATGGGTTGTGATGTCGAAGTATAACTCTTCATATTTGTAAAGCCAATTAGTCCCCCTTGATAGTATAGTATGTACTGCACAAATTGTCAAATTACTCTCATTTGGTTTGTTTTCACTACATATATATTCTTAATAAATATTGAGGGAATTGCCGGAAACTGGGTTAACATTGGTGAATGGCTTGATTCTTGGGTGGTCTATGTCACTTTTAATATTCTTCTGACCTACAACTTTTATGGTGAGATATTATCAACAAAAAACTCTAACTTACACCTTGAGAATGTTTGGCATGCAATCTTAATCTTAGGCTAAGAAATTTTTTTAGTGGTTCGTGATTTACTACATTTAGAAGCTCTTAGAGAGTTGTTTTTGTATACATTTTGCTTGGTTGATTCAAATGGAAGTTCAATTTGATGAGGACATCAGGTCCCGTCGCGAGTTCCAGGTCTACCAAAGGAGGCGCAGGAGAGATACGGCCATGCTTTGATTCCATTAGTATTGTTTTTTTTTTTTTTTAAATTTATTTTATGTCACATGTTGGTGAGGATAATTTAGTCCTTAGGTGTTATGTAGCGGTATTTTTGTTATTAGTATTAGTTTAAGGTCATTTTTGTCATGAGAGAATAAGAGAGGGGGGTTAATAGAGTCTAGTTTCTAATTTGTAATAGAAACCTGGCTATGGAACTCTATTTATAGAGCCCACGACCGGCCTCTTTGGTTACACAATAATATTTGAAAAGTTGTCTCACATTTTAAAGCTCTTCTAGGTCTTTTTCTTCCTTCTTCTTTGAATGCAGGTTGAAGAACCCCAAAACCTTGGAATGGGTCTAAGTCTCCACCTAATTTAACGCTAGTAGTGGAGGCCACTGCCTACCCCTTGGGTTAAAGGTTCTCTCATCTTTTCTCTTTCAATCTAACAAGTATTTTATAGTTTCTTTTTGTTGGCTGAAGTTTATCTTGCAATGAAAATCATCACCATCACTCAAGAGTAGGAGATTTAATCGAATCAATACATCAAGGAGCCTTGTAAGGCTGGTACGACACATCATATTACAAGCCCTTGTTGCTACTTCCAGATTTGAAAAGATTCTGTAGTGATTCTTCAAGCATTGGTGTGAAATAGGGTGTGGGAAGTATTTTCAAAGACTGAACACTAGCTTCATGTCTCTTTGTTTTGGACTGATTCAAAGCACCTAGAGGCCTCATAAGGTCTGGATGATCCACCTTCGAGCAACCCAAAACAGAAAATTTTTGTTATAAAAAAGTTCTCATGGGATTTCACTGGAGTCAGGCATGAATATAGTGTTGAACCTACATGGGGAAGAATCACCACCAACTCTAAATAGCTGGGCCTTTTGAAGATTTGATTTCTCCAGGTTGTAAGAGACACCTAGACAACTCTCACTGCAGAAGAGAGCTTGCCAAAACTTAGATCAATCGGAAGAAATAGAGGATGAACTCTCAACCAAAGGTGAATAGGGTCATTTGGACCAGTTTTGGGAAATCCAACACCTATCTCTATCTATAAGGGATTCGGCTGAAGGAAGTTTTCCTGGGTGACCTAGACTCCCATACGATCCTAGTGGGTAGGCCCCATATAAAAAAAATTATTTTTTTGGGGCTGGCAACACTAGTGTAAGGAGAAGAAATATTTTTTTTTTGAAATTTTGGAAACTCCTCAAACTAAATTCTTGGACCTGGAAAGTGATTGCAATCAATCTCAACATCACCAAGGAAGCCTTCTACATCAGATTTAGGTACTAAATCTCTAGTTTTGGTTCTCTTTTCAAATCCTTAAATTTTATGGGCTTTTGGCATATTTAGTATAAGCTAGAACTGAGGTTTTGAATTCCTGATCTAAACAGATCTTCCCTAAATTATTAGTATTGATGAAAAATATCATAAAATTCATTTTTATCTATTCATACCTTCTCCAGGGTTATCCAAGCTGCTTCCCTTGACCTCAGCCTAAGTTAGGCTTTTTGGGAAAATTTTCAATCATAATATTTTTGGCCTAAGCCTAACCTTAATTTCTTATTTCCCCAAAATAACTCAATAAAAAGAAACATCACAATTAGGTCTTTGATTGTTTATTAATTAATTTTGTAATCCCTAATTTCTTCATTGCATATGAACCTAATTTAAAGAATTGTTTGAATTAGCATGTGAATTTGCGAGTAGAAATCTTAGATATTTTTCTTTATTACTTTATCAATTTTAAAAATTTTGAATGGTTTAAAGTTTTGTTCAAAGACTTTAATAACTAATAGTATAAGAATCAAAATAGAGAATTAGAACAAAGATTTAACTCATTTATTCAGATTGTCGGTTGTTGGTTTCATTCTCCTTTTTAAACTATTGTTTAGTCAAACTTTTGGGAGATTAGTAATAGACAAATAGTTGTGATATTTTGAATTCTGGACTATAGGAACATAGTTCAGAATCTATCTCAAGATTGTGGAGATTCCAAGGATGATTATGAATCCCAAGTAGAAGTTTCATAAAAAGGTGTTGCACATGGAATAATAGACAAAAGGGTAAAAGGAGTTTGAGATGAGGACAGTAGTGCCACCATAATCCAGCTTGAGCATGATGTAAGATAGGCATTGGTAATGGAAGGACAAGAGGTGGCATGTGCTACTAGCTAAACCAAAAAGGTAAAGAAGGGCCACCATGTGATTGGTCTCACCATAAGAGATTCTATCATGTTCGCCAAATGTTCTTTCATGCTATCCTGCATTCAACCAAAACATTATGAATGCATTAGCTACAAAGAGCAGTAACAACAAAAATGACATCATGATCAACAACAACTAATGCGTGCTTTTCTTTTATGTGAGTATTTACTCTTACTTTCTTCGGCCTTTGCATTCAAAATGATGCAAACACACAGGAGCTTGCTGCACCACGGGCTGTGTGCGTTCAAAAACAAGTGGCTAAGCTAGAGAGATTAAAGGTTGATAAAAAAAAGGATGCTGACTACCAACTTGATCCACTTTAGAAACGAGTGGCTCAACTGAAAAGATAAAAGACTGATAAGAAGAGAATAAGAGAAGTGAATCATCAATAACCAAAAATGGTATGAGCAAATAGAGGGTTCAATAGGCTCCATATGCCTGTTGCTTCTGTGGATAGGCAGCCTCCAATTTTCAACGAGATGAGATCATACATGGTGAAGCCACCAGTTTTCAACAAGATGGACCAAACACGCGAGTGACAGAAAGGTATCCTAATGTTGGTTGAATCATTATTTGTGATTATTAAGGTCCTAGCCATGGTGCATTTGGCAGCAATACAATGCTCAAAGGCCATACTATTACCTCCAAGAGGAGAACATCTACCACCTACAACTCTGTTCCATCTAATCAACCTTTCTATATTTAATGAAGTTTTTCCTTCTTCACATACCATGTTTGTATTGTTTCTTGCCCTCTGTATGCCCAATATTTTATATATTTCAATGTTTTTATGTGAATACTCCTCCTTTCCTCCTATCTCTATTTCAACTCGGCAGTCACAATTTGGTGCTCAATTAATCTTGCATAAAGCTTTAAGATCATCTCCCGTTAACATCACGATTGCTGCATATTGTCATTTTCATCATCATGTTGTCATCCTTTATGTTCATGGTTCTGTAGTTGGCCAATATAATCTAGCATCATCTTAGGTACTCGTAATGTAGTATATGTAGCATTTTTATGTGTATCGCATGTCTTTTAGGAGTCTGATTAGTTGTATTTTGTTGAGTTATTAGCTTAATTACCAAATTCCCTAAAACACCAGAGAAGTACAGATCAGTTTAATGAATTATATAGATAAATTAGGCAACTCTTTCCTAAGATCCACAAAAAAATAAAAAGAGCTGATGTAACTAGTCAAATTGCACGAATGCCATTGGATTGAAATGTTTTTTTTTTGGATTTGCGGTTGATAGAATAGATATGGTTTATAGCTTGGGTTTAAACCTTGTTAAAAACCCATTCAATTGAAACATTTTACATCAGGATTTCAAAATTTTGTTTTTACTATTATCTAGTTTAGATCTCATGAATAAAAGATTTTGATCCAACTAATTTCTGCCAAGAGTTTACAACTAGGGCTAAAGACCCTGAGTCCATTCCTTCATACACAGTTTTATAAATCAAATTTCAATAGGGAAAACATTTAATGAGAAAGGCCTCATGTGAGACCACATTTGACAACCGTTCAAGTGGTATAACTGAAAAACTGAATTGGTGGGACCCAACACCTATTCTAATCTAATGGTTTTCAAATAACATCTCACACGAGGCTGTTCTTATATATATGGAATCACAATTTACTTCAAGATTAGAAGTGAATGAAATACTTTTGAAAAATAGCATATATATATATATATATATATATATATATATATATATATATATATATATATATATTTTCGAG
>JAOXJP010227991.1:0-11200 GCA_025762735.1 Platanus orientalis | reverse complement strand
CTATAAATACAAGAAGGGATACCCTCATTTTAAACCCAAAAAAGTAGAAGAAGAGGGAAAAAATGAAGAACAAGGAAACGGCTAGGGTTTGAAGGATTTTGGAGATTTTTGAAAGAACAAAGCTAGGAACAAAGTTGTGATTCAGCCAAGAGGTAAGAGAGCATCAAACTATTGTTTTGTTTTGAATTCCTAGATTCTTAGATCGCTATTACTCCATTTTGAAGAAATTAAACATAGTTTTGAATCGGATTTGAATCGTTTTCATTGATTTTGGTTTTGCCTAAAGCTCTAAAACGAGGCTTTGAAAGGAATAAAAAAAATTTACAAGAACATGATATAAATTGAATGGTCTTCAAGTTTATATAATTTTAAAGAGTTTATCACATGTTTTGAATCCATTTTGTATAACTATATTTTTAAATGGAAAATCGAGAGTTTTAAAATAGGGTTTGTTCTTGGAGATCGTAAAAGCTATTATAGGAAATGTTGATCTTCTAAATAATTCCTACAAGTGATGATCTATTGATTTATAAGAAGTTATATGTCTAATCTGTGATTTATTCTTAGTGACCTTAAATCTTATTTTATAAAGAAAGATGTTGATTTTTACACCTAATCATTAGTGATTCTCAAAAGAATTGTTCTGGATAGATTTGATCTACTTTGAAAACATGTTCTATAGATTGTGCCTAGTTAGATCAAGCATACTCTTATATATGTTAATTTGAATTAGTCAATGTAAAGAATTGTTATATATTTCTTTTATAAACTATATGAATTGATTGAAATTGTAAGAGAATGGTATGTACTGTTAGAAAGCCACCTTGACCATCAAGGGGAATTATTGATGAAACCATTCTCACCTGGGTATAATCGATGCGAATAGTTATGAATTCTTACTGCTTACCACATAAGAGGTAATAATAACCCTTCTCAACTGGGTTTAAATGATGTGAAATGTTATATGTTCTGGCTTGATAGCAAATATATGTTCTGTTATGTATTGTATTGGTTATGAAAATGAAATATGATTTGATCTATTCCATTAAGTTAATGTAAAAGTATATGTTTGTCACAGATTTCCGTTATGTACATGAAACTGTAATTTTTTTAAATGTTTAACAATGTATGAGATTAATTTATAAACTATTATACATATTGAATTATAAATAGAAAAGTGTCTGTTGATTTTCTAAAATCGTGCTAAGACTTGATCCATTGTTTCCATAGTTTACTATTTTCTTGCTACCCCAACTTGACACCACAGATGATGAAGAGATCGCAAAGTAGAAGTTTCAAATAGAGTGAGCTAGTGACTAGACACTTGTTTATTTTCAGTTATGAGGAGATCACAAAGTAGCAATTCCAAATAGAGTGAGCTAGTGACTAGACACTTGTTTATTTTTGGTTATCTATATTAAAGACTATTTGTTTCAGTTTAGTTATTTCAATTTAAATTTCAAAGGATGCAATAAGTTAGGGAGTTTATTATTTGAGTTCAGTTGATGGATTTAAATGTGTCAGACTATTTATTTAATTGAATGGGAATGTGATTAATATGTGTTCATTGGAAAGTAATTGATGAATTATTCCACTACGTATGAATGTAAAAGAAGAGAAAAAAAATTATACAAGTTAAGAATGACGGAATGCAAGGTGAAATGAAAAGTGTTAATGACACATGCCGAAATTCATGGCCCTACTGTTATGGATTTTGGGGCGTGACAAGTTTGTCATTAAGCGATCCTGCTTTAAAAAATCCTCAGTAACTGCCCAGGAATCCGTTAGATGAGTTGTTAGCTCATGTAGACTTTAGACTCTCTAAGCTTCAATAAACCATGAACTGCATTTGTCGCATCAAACTAAAGCTCCCACACTGAACTTTTTAATCAATGTCTCTGATTACCCAAAAAGGGGTTTTTAGTCCAATTGTCTGCCTGAATATTGAAATTTAGAGTAGTCAGAGCTTATGGCTCACAAAAGCTAAATGTCACCTTTTGTATAAAGATTCTAAAATCAATTTGACCATTTTTCCTCTCTAATATTTATTAGAGAACATTTAAGGCCAGTAAACCCCTGATTTCACCCTTACCCTTATCGTAATTTGGTTCTGACTGATCCATTGCGATCGGAACATTCGGGACTTAAAAAATGGACAATAATTTTATAGGTTTTCAAGCACGGGAGCTCAAAAAGCAAGAAAGCCAATAATAGATTCAATTTTTTTTATAAATGAATGCATTAAGGCATTAATGAGCTCATTCTCATGATTTTAGCTCATTAATGCATTAACAATTAAATGTTTTAAGTCCCTCACCCTTAGATTATGATCCCCATGTGGACCCCATTTACTCCCCCCTTGGATTAATCACATGGATTTTAAGTGTCCATGGAGATCTTGATCCACCCCACCATTTAGCATAACTAGCTTGCTCCCTTGATTTCCCTTAACCAATCAAAACCCTTTAGATTACAACATGGCCCTAAGCTTGTCTACCATTGGTCTATGTCCCCTATCAATGTGAACTAAACCAAATCAATCTCCTCTTTTACTGAACAAAACCAAACTAATCCCATCCTTGATATCCCTTAGCCAATTAAAACCCTTTGGATTGCTAATATGACCCTAAGCTTGTTCCTTATTGGTCTATGTCACCAATCCTTGTGAACTAAACCAAATCATTCCCCACCCTTTGTTGAAATAAAGCACAAATTAATCCTTTCTCTTGGTTAATTCCAACCAATCAAATTAAATCAAATGGCCAACATGACCCTAAGCTTGCACCCTATTGGTCCATGCCACAAATCCTTATGAACTAAACCTAACTAATCTTAACCATTGATCCCTTTACCCCCTAAGCCAATCCCAACCATTGGCTCAGTTAATTTGGGGCTTTAAATAACCTTAAATTCGTGCACACTAGGGCTGGACTTTTAAAAAGAGAGAGAGAGAAAGAAGAGAGGAAGAAGAAGAAAGGGAAAGCTTGAAAAGTCTAACCCTAACCCCTACCTAAGCTCAGGAAAGGAGTAAACCCAGCCTAGGATAACTTATTTTATGTCATTTAACACTTTCACATGTTGTTATGCTACTCAAATTTATGTCATTATATTGCTTCAATTTGGGTTACACAATGAAGACAGGACTATTTCCATTGGCTTTTATTTTTGATCTTTGCCCACTCTTTATTTTGTATGATCTTTTACTGCTTAGAATGAGCTCAAATTTTAGCACAAGGTTCCCAAGAGAGTGGCCAAACCATGAGATAAATTTGGGAATTTTTCAAGCTTGGTTTGGCCTCGAGATGGCCTCCCAAACAAACCCCAAAAATCTGATCTTTTTATACCCTAGTTTATTGAATGTAGCGTCTAATTTTTTGTTTTTGGACATGTGTTGCAGCTCAAATTTGGATATGTTATTCCCCTGATATATATCTACCTCTGATGTGAATTTTATAATTTTTCAAAACCCCAAGGGGCTTAAAATTGAAGAACATGCTGCTAAACTTGCTCTCAACAATTAACCCCTAAATTTTATCGAATTAAAATTCATTCATTAAACAAGTAGGTGCCAATCGAAGAATCAGGTGTTGGGACATGGGACCCACTCTAGTGAACCCTGATTCCTCCTTAGATTATGCATAAGCCAAAATGGTTGTTTGGAGTTCCCCCCTGTGCTCATGCACCTCTATGGGCCCTGATTTCCCTTCCCCAGCACCTGAATTTATTTCAAGCATTATGAGCAAATTCAGGCATTGGGAGGAATTTTAGGCATCGGGCCTGCGAATAAAACTACTTTTTAAAACATGTGATGACCATATGGTAGAACTAGGGCTTAGGCCATGGACCATAGGAGGGGCCCACCCCTGTCTAGGGATATTTCTCACCCATGAGACCCACCATAAGGACCCAAAACCGAGGCAAGTTGCTGTCACACAGCAACAACGCATGAATTTCCTCTGAATAGAATTCAAGCATTGGACATAAAATTTAGGCATTAGGCTTAGATAGAATGACAATCTGCCCTTTCTTTTTAAGGTAGATCTCTGTGTGTATAAAAGTTGTAACTTCTGGACACAAAGGTCCTTATCCTAGGGTTAACCCTCTACCTCTTTGAAAAGGTCCCACAGGATTGGACCCACAGAAGCATAAAAAAATTTAGTGTTAACTGTTAGATTATCTAGTAGCTAACGCTTACATTTCCCCTGAATTAAATTCAGGCGTTGAAAATTCAGGCATCAGAACTAAAAATAGGCATTAGGCTTGTGTGGACATTGGGGTCAGGGGGTACAGATTCCCCCACCCATCCGTGGTTTTTGGGCCCACTCTTCGGCGTGTGATGTCGGTGCGTGAAAGGTCGTTATCCCTTTTATGAGAGGGTTAAACTTTTCTGGGAGTCGCTACCAACTCGAGGTTAACCAATAGAGTTGGACATTAGTTCTCCTTTTCGAGGGAAGAGAAGAAGTCTAGACCAGAAGGTCTAGGGGTTTAACTCCTAATGCCTACATTCCTGAGATAAAAGGGTAAGTTATTTATTTGTATTTGGGAAAGATGTTAAGCACCCCAAATATCTACCTTTTTAGGGTGGCTTCTCTCGTTCATACATGTTTTGAATTATGTTAAAGTCTATGCTTGTTAAATGTAAAGTTATTGGTCTGGACCACCCTCGTGGTGTGATCATCGCAATTTCACCTGAGACATAGTCTCAAGCTGCCTACATACCCGATCTTATATGGTTCAATGTGTTCCTAGGGTTTTGCCGGGATCAAACTACATGTAGTTCTAGGGGTTTGTTGTGTGTGCCAATCTCAGTAATCAAATACGTCTAACTGTAAGAGTGATTTAGGGTAAATTCATTTTAGATTGTTTGCATACTTATAGAGTACTCCGCACTGCTACAAAATATGAACAAGTTAGCAAGATGGGGGTCGAGACTATGTTGTAACAATGTGCATGGTTTTAAGAACCTAATTAGGCTATGGCCAAGTCCTAGGGTCTTTGGGTTGCGAACCACTGCGACATAACCCTAAGGTAAGGTGAAGACCATAAAAGGTTAGGGCATGTTAAAAGGTAGTGATTGGGTAGATTGACTCAACCTAATCACACTGACATAGTAGCCACGACGCAAGTGTTGTCTCCAAAATAAAGTTTGGGTATCAGATGCACTCAAAAATCACAAGTGTATAGTTAACCTTACTATGATTGTTGGGGAAGTTGAAAGATGCATTTGCAATGAATGATCCCTAGATTATGTCTATGGAATAAAATGGCTTAAACCTGGGTTTCATTTGTCTTTCATAGGCTTAACACCTAAATTTCACTCTAACACCTAAATTTCACTTTAACACCTAAATTTCCAACACATGAATTTCATTCAGAGGAAATTTAGGCAATAGTTGCTAATTGATCTCGGATTTTGAGCCCCTTGTGTGAGTCCTAGAAGGGTGAAGAGTTACAGATAGGGGTGGGCCCCTTTTGTGGTCTATGGCCTTTACCCTGAGTCCAAAATGAAAAGCCAAACATTTAAAAATAGAGTGATTTTTAACACAGGTCTAACGTCTAAAATTCATCCTGATGCCTGAAACTTCTCTCAACTCTTGAACAAAAATTCAAGCGTTGGAATGAAAACAAGGCCCACGAGGTGCCTAAGCACATTGATGAATTCCAAGATGTCATTTGCCTGTGTATAGGCTTTAGAGAATGTTAGGGTTCACTAGGGTGGGTCCCAAATCCCAACGCCTGAATTTCTCCAACGCCTATATTTACTTTCAACACCTAAATTTTAACAGATTAAAATTCAAGCGTTAGGTTTGGACAATCTATACTCTAGAGGGTATATCTCTCTATAAAAAATTCTAAATTGAGCATGATCGATTAATTTGAAAAGCTGCGAGAGAGATCTTTCCAAACATATATGATAAGTCTATATTTGTCTAACACCTGATTTTTCAACACTTATTTTTCCAATGCTTAAATTTTAATTCCCTTAAAATTCTGGCATTAGGCCTGGACCCAAAATCCAGTAGGCTTGTTTTGGCCATTTGGACCCCTTAAAGGAATTGAAAATTTTTAAAATTTCTACCACATGTAGGCATATACTAGGAGAATAACATATCTAAAAATGAGGTTAAGATCATGTCTACAAAATTCTACAAAAAATCAACAATAATTCAGCTAAATTAAGTCTCAAAAGACCCAGATTTTGGGGTTTATTTGGAGGGCCATCTCGAGGTCTTCCACAACTCCTAAAATCATGAAATTAAATCTACTAACTAGCATACATGTCTATTGTGACATACTAAAATTTGAGCTCAAACAGGTGTGTATAAAATTCATAAAAAATTGACATTAAAACATTTTCATAAATAAGAACAAGTAGAGGTTGTAACCCGAATTGAAGGAATGATTTAGCATGATTTTGACATCATAACAACATGTAAACTTAGCATATGAATTTAGGGATTAGCAAAGCATAGAGGGTTTAGGCTTACCTTGGGTTAAAATGGCCTTGATTTTGCAAAAATCCTCATCTTCTTCCTCTTTCTCTTAGGTTTTTTAGGGTTTCTTCTTGCCAATCCCCTCTTGCACGAAATTAACCCCAATTTGAATTAGGATGTGGCTAGGGTTTGCTTAGAATGGAGGGCTAGGATTAGTTTTAGGGGGATTTGGGTGTAGGGCTAAAATCACTCCAAAATGGGTAAATGGGGTTAAAGGAATTTGTGTTAGGTGACTTGGCTGAATGGGAGGCTGGGATTAACTTAAAGATCTAAGGTGAAGGGTGAGGATGAGGGTGTGTTTGTTCACTTGGATTAGTGACATGGACTAATGGGAGAGGGGTAGATTTATGATGTAATAATTTTGGAAAAGGATTTAGATTGATGATGCATTAATTTAGGATTTGGATTAATGATGCAGTAAATGAAGATTCCAAAACAAAGGTCCACATCCATTTTTCATTTTTTTCTACTTAATCCTTGCAGACACACTAGTCAACCAGATTCGCGATCCGACATCGCGAACCCTCAAAAGTCAATTTTTTGGTAAATTTGAAAAAAACTTCATTGAACTGTAAGAAGGATAAGATGGTAAAAAATTTTACCAAAATCTTCGAGGAATATGTGCGAGTTGGATCACTGGAGGTGCTGCCTCAAACGGTGAGTTAATCAGACATGTATGTGGGGAGAAACATGAAAAACCATTTTTTCGAAGAAAATTAGAATCACACAGGTGCGAGTGATTCTACCTGACTTTTCTTTTTTACTTTCTAAACTTTGTTGGTTGCAAACAAACAGTGGTTTTCAGGTTTCCCGGACATTCCGGCTGCATTGACATGATCAAAATTAGGTTTCAGAATGAGTTTGAATAAAGACCTATGATGCAATAAACCTACAAAACGTTGTATTTTGGATATGACAGGGTTTGTGAATGGGTGGGGTCCATTATGGACAACCGGTGGGCCAAAAGGTGTTGGAGTCTTGAGAGCTTGGAACCACACAAACTAACATGACATCATTCAAATAAAGGGAGAAGCTTCAGGGATCTTTTGAGGGTTTAGGGGTAAATTCTAGGAGGTGAAAAGGGTAAAATGGCAATTTTTTGCTTGTGGGTCGACAAATATGAAAATGAAGATTATTCGCCTGTGATGCTTCATGACAAGAAGACTTATATAGGCGAGAGAAAATTCGGTGATCTGAGTGGTAGATAGTGAGTTTTGGGCTTTTGAAGGCAAAAATAACAAAATGGTAATTTTTTCAGTTGTACCGCTTTGCGGAGGGAAGACTTGCAGAGGTAGGAAAAGTTACAGATAACATGGATGGAGCTCCTAAATGTGGACTCTCAAAGTCCTACTGATGTTTTTATGGAAGATTAGGGTTTGACTTGAGATGGTGTATTTGGATTGTAAGGAGGTGTTCTAATTGATTCATTCGCTATTGAAATATTCGAAAAGATTGCTCAGGGACTGCCTAACCTCCTAGAGTCTAGGTTTGCTCTTCCTAAACCAAAGGCGCTTAGGGTCTTGATGCCAAAATGTTGTTATGCTGTCCTTATGCCATCAAATGACCCGAGTCAAAATTTGGGTGCTGACAGCCTGAAACCCAGAAAGTGATATTTTCACTTTTTATTTCACATGTTGCACCAGGGTTTGCTCTAACCCTAACATAACTATGTGAATATTTAAAAAGGGTCTCCCCGCTTTACAAAATGTTATAAATGTCAAATTAAAACAAAAGGTAGGTTTTTTGGGTTTTCCAAAAACCAACGCCTAAATTTTCCTTGAATTAAATTCAGGGGTTTGGAGTAAATTTAGGCGTAAAGCATGAGAAAATTATATAAATCAACATCTCCATGTTTCACAAGCACAAACTTCAACAACTTTAAACATGTATGAATGAGAGAAACCACCTAAAAAAGGTGGATATTTGGAGTGCCTAACACCTTCCTCAAATGCAACTGAACAACTTACCATTTATCTCAGGAACTCATACCAGTTTTAGGATTTAAACTCCTAAACCTTTAGGTCTAAACTTCTCCCCTTCCCCTCGAAGGGAAAAACCAATCTCCAACTTCATCGGTTAATCCTAAGTTGGTGGTGACTCCCCAAAATGCCTAACCCCTCGAGGTTAACAATCCCGCATCACGTGCTCGACGATCAAGCCGAAGTGTGGCCCGGAACCATGGGCAAGCGAGGGAATCTAGACCCCCCAACATCTTGATGTTCAGTCACGTATAATTTTTTTTATTTATACATTTCATTTCCAATTCATTTATCATTCTTTGACATCATAATAGATCTTTCAAATAGTCGTCTAATAGCGGAAACATAACATTTATAACTATTTCCTTTCTAAACATCTAAATTATGTATACAACATAAATAATAGTTTTACCTTATATTCACATGTATGAATTATAACTATCCATATCATGAAACATAACAAGTCTTGAGAATATGATACACTTTTAGTTCATTACATTAATATTACTAAGTCTTTTAAAAGAAATTCAAAATATCAAAGCATATGTATATGATCATTCTCTTGTTTGTCCCTTCATTGGATCATTGCTCATCGTCTATGATGATTTCCAATTTTTGGTGAGCTTGATGGCTCAATAAACATACATACAAACTATACCAATATAGGAGTCCAAATAATGATACATGATTCAAAATATAATTTGTATGTAAGCATTTCATATTCTAAATATGAAGTCAATAAATGTTAACACTAATATATCAGTTCATGATGATTTTTAAATAAGAGTTAAAAACCATGAATCATGAATAATAAAGATTCAACAGTTTATAAAAGATAATAACATGACATTTATATGTTAACATTTACATAATTCAATGATTCAATCATTATGTTCGATCTTTCATATAAATTCATATCACTTGTCATTAATTGGTTCATATACTCATTATTATATACTAATGAGTTCAATATTTCATTATCCAATGATTCAATAATCAATGTTCAAATGATTCGATATTTCAATAGACATAGTTCAATGATTCAATAAGTCGGATGAAATGACAATCTTTCCATTGTTGTGACCCAACGGTAGGTCCCAAAATGATGTTCAAAGAAAATTCAATGAGTTAATATATTTAAAGCGATATTCAAATAAATTCAAAGAATTTATAACAATAAATGGTTCAATGTCCATTGTTGTGACGTAATGAGAGGTCTCAAAACAATAATCAAAGAAGTTTAATGAATAAAAACAATAATCGAATATCAATATCTATGATTGTGATCCAATGGAAGGTCCTAAAACAATATTCAAAGGGTTCAATGGATCAATACAATAATCAGATATCCATTATTGCAATCCAATGGAAGGTCCTATATAGAGTGCCGGAATGGTTCTCTATAGCTTAACCATTGTTGCGACTTAATGACATATCCTATATAATAATCCCTTTGTTGTGACCCAATGGTAGGTCCTAAAATATTTCTCATTGTTGCAACTCAATGTAAGATCCCGTATAAATTTCTATTGCTATGACCCATGTATAGATCCCCTATAACATTTCCCTTGTTACGACTCAATGGTAAGTCCCTAAGAATTCAATGATGTTTAAAGGATTAGATACAATAATCATATGAATTGGACTCCTATACAATTAGTTTCATACATATGAAGGAGTAGGGCCCAACATCTAGTGGGTCCCACAAAAATATGTCTAATCTGACCGGTTTGGTTAGATGGTCCAAGTTATGTTTGTCGGTTTGTTAGGTGATCAAAATTGGTTGAATCAACCGATGGTAGAACACTAGAACCAAATTATTCTGATGTATCACCAAGTCCGGATCAGACCGACTGTTTTCAGGATGGTCCGGTTAGACATCCGGGCCCTTGGGTCATAATCTGGTATGAAAACTACGAAATAGCCTGAAGGTCAACAACATAGGCGGTTGCAATCAATTTATTTTGCAATTGTCTGATGTTTTGTTGAAAAGTTTGTTAAATAGTCAAGTCATTGAAGGGGCGGGGAGGGGAATAAAAATAAAAATAATGGTGTTTTCGAAAATGTCATGAAAAAGAGGGGCATTTATTTTAAAGTAACCAAGATTTACCAGCTATTTTTCTTCCCCACGAGGAAGCCGTTATGTTATATATACACACACACACCTAACAGGAAATAATGAATTAGAAAGGGGAAAAAAACTAACCAGTAAAATATTGAAGAGATAAATTAAAAAGAAAGGGCTGAGTCTAGAAATGTTGGAAATTCAGCAGAAAAGGACGTCCGGAGATTGGAATGATCCAAACGTCACCCTCTCTCTCTTAAAAAAAAAAAAAAAAAAAATCGAAATTCGAGGTTGGGTGGGGGTGAAAACCAGGAGAGAGAGAGGGAGGGTAGAAAATACAAGGAAAGCAAGCCAAAAGGGTCGATTTTGATCTTGAAAAAAAAAAAGCCCCGGTAAGTAGGGTTTTTTCTTTGCGTCGATTTTGGCTTAAGGGTCTTGGTTGGATTGTTGTAAAATGTTCATCCTTGAGACCGATCACACTATTATCTGCTCTGATTTTCAATTCGGGGATTGTTTTCCTTGGTTGTTGTAGGTTTTCTTCAGTAGTCTGATGCCGATAGTTTGAAATTTAGTTGCTTGTGTAGAATTGTAGGTCTTTGAATTTTATTAGGGTTTTTGGTGGTTGTACGGACGACGATATATATTTTTTTTGTTTTTTGTTT
>JAOXJP010227990.1:0-11200 GCA_025762735.1 Platanus orientalis | reverse complement strand
CAAACTTAGGTAAGAATGACATTAGGAGCCAACACATAATTTACATTTTTTGAGGGGTGCTTTTTACTTTTTGGTGCTGATGTGTTGACCCCTAGACCAAATCCTTGGAGATAAAAATGGGGTTTACAGGGTTACAATTGGATTTGGTGTGTCTCCTTAATGAACACTTAACGTCCACCCATATGTAGGGGTGGACGCATGGTGTCAAAAAAGTGATTTGCACGTTTTGATGCCATGTGTTTACCCCTACATATAGGAGGACCTTAGGCATTCGTTAAGGATACACTAAATCTTGGGTATTTTGGGGGGTGTAATTCAGGGGTTAAAACCATAAAAAGTGATCAAATGAATATTTTCTCTTTTATGAAGGATTTTCATTAAGTCATTAAGGAAGAGCAAGCCAGATTGTGTCTGCCTTCCCTTGTCTGCTAACCTCCGCTGTGGGTCAAGGGGGCGAAAACATCAGCATACTCTTTTGAGGGGCATGTAAATCACTTCTGATGCTGATGTATCCAACCACTTAACCCTCAGCAGAGGTTAGCGGACAAGGACAAGGGGGAAGTGGATACAATCCTCTGGGCAAATTATGAGCATCTTGGTTCAGATTTATGAAGGCATGCCATTGATTGACACATGATGTGTTTTTGAAGTTGGTGACTATTTCTTACGGTCAGCTTATAATTCACCGTAAACAGTTACACTTTGTCATCACAAAACATCTTCTTTCCTTAGAAAAGGCATCAAATTTATCCTTAAACCATAAAACCATCACGTGTCAGCTGTGGTGTGGGGATACCGGAGAACAAGCAAATTTGGGTGGAGCAGATCCGTTTCCAATAGTAAAAAATCACTTAAAAAAATGTTATTGTGTATTTACTAAATTACCCTTTTTTGTTACTTGAATGTAATGGTGTTCTGCTGGATGGACCGGCGTGCTGCTTCTCCAGTCCGACTGGATATGATTCAAATTCTAAGTATCCCCAGAGTGGAAAGGTTTACATGGTCTCTGGTTCCACACTCGTTCTCTGCTTCTTTATTTCCAATTATCATTTTAATAATACTTGTCCGAACAAAGAACAAGAAGAAACCACAGCGGCATCAACAACCCAGTTCCTATCTACCTTTTATTTTTTTCGATTTGTATTCCAAGATTATGAGATTGGTGGATCGGTAAGAGGGATTCTGAAATACCCAAGTCACTTTTTTTTTCACATTTTTCTTTGGTTTTTGTGGGGGTGGGGGTGATAATCTGGGGTTTTGGGCTTGTATTTTACGGTGTTTATTGTTTTTTATGATCGGATTTCTTGTTTTGATGTTGCAGTTTGTGAAATTCGGGGAGAAATCGTTGTATTTGTTGGGGGTTTTTGTCTGAAATTTTGATTTGGGGTTACCGGAATAGGTAGATGTTGTGAATTTAGTGGAAGAAGTAGAGATGGTGCAGATTTATATGGATAAATTATGCTGCTTTAATGGTATCTATTCTCAGGTGAGTAAATTTCCCCTTTTTGCTTTCTTTGTTTTGTGATTCTTTGTTTATTTGTTATTATTTTTGTTAAATTCTACAGCACGGTAGTGCAAGTAGACTATGAAAAAGCATGGTATTCAGTTAATTGTGATGTGGCTTTGTTTCTTTGCCGTTCTGGTATTGATGGGAAGCTACTAGCTTTAAAGGATTTTATGTGTTTGTCTCCCTTTTTTCGGTCCAATAAACTTCAGTTAGGGTTGAAATTGAATTCTGGGGTTTCAGTGGAGTCGGCTTGATTAATACTGTTGGGCTTGTGGGAAAATTTTGATCCAGATTGCTTTCTATCTGAAAATTGAAAATTGTCTTGGTTTTCATTTTTGAGTCGAAAAATGTCAAAATTTATTTTAAAAAAAAATATTCTAAGCATATTTTATATCACCGTTAATTTGCTGTGGGTAGAGATATTAATTGCTTCATGGGTTATCTGCCTATACTTTTAGTTGGTTTGGCTAGGGTTTAAAGTTCAGTTTTCGGCTCTTGGGTTCATTTTTTGAAACATTGCTATTGTGTATGGTTGAGGTCTTGAAGCACGGTTTTGAGATAAGTAATGCTGGAATTTAATGCCGAGGCTGTTATTTAGGTTGATTTCCATACGATCTTTTCTCTGGGGTTTTGTTTATTCAATTGATTTTTAAGTTTCTACTTAAAGAGTATAGTTTTTCTCATAGTAATACAAAGATTTGGAAAATGTCCTACCCTCTGCCATTTCTTTGTGAGTTTAAGCAAGTGATTCTTTGACTTGAGAAATCTGTATCTTTATATGT
Source organism: Platanus orientalis (assembly GCA_025762735.1). NCBI lineage: Eukaryota > Viridiplantae > Streptophyta > Magnoliopsida > Proteales > Platanaceae > Platanus > Platanus orientalis. The sequence continues at coordinate 8,911 of JAOXJP010227990.1, read as the reverse complement.
AACTTATATTTATCTCAAGGTTAAAGTTAGTATTATCTCTTTAGCTTGTAGGAACACGTTCATCATGTGGCTCTGGTAAGGGGAGAAGCCATCAGGGTCCAATCAAGTATGGATTTAGCCTAGTGAAAGGGAAAGCAAATCATCCCATGGAGGATTATCATGTTGCTAAGTTTGTTCAGAGCAAAGGACATGAGCTTGGACTGTTTGCTATATATGATGGCCATTTGGGAGATAGTGTGCCCAGTTACTTACAAAAGCATTTGTTTAACAACATTCTCAAGGAGGTGAGTTATTTGTTTGAGATTCAAGGTTAAGGATTTGGGTTACTTAAGTATAATAACTTTTTAAGGTTCCAATCTTACATCATGTGTTTCATCATTGTAGGAAGAGTTTTGGACTGACCCAAATAGATCAATTTCAAAAGCCTACGAGAGGACTGACCAAGCAATTCTTACCCACAGTCCAGACCTGGGACGAGGAGGGTCCACTGCTGTTACTGCAATTCTCATAGATGGTCAAAAGTTATGGGTTGCCAATGTTGGAGACTCAAGGGCAGTTCTTTCAAGAGGGGGAGAGGCGATACAGATGAGTATTGATCACGAGCCCAACACTGAGCGAGGCAGCATCGAGAACAGAGGTGGCTTCGTCTCAAACATGCCAGGTTCCCCCAAAAAACCTTTGATCCTTAAGTCTATTCCCTCTACATATGTGTGTGTGTGTGTGTGTGTGTGTGTGTGTATATAGTCTATGTGTTGAAATATTTTAAATATATTAACTCTAACCTTTCTTACAACCTTAGGGTTTTAGGAGAGATGGTTAATTGCTTTATTTAAGATGAGATGGTTAATTGCTTTATTTAAGATGGTATCAGAGAAGGTTTTAGATCACGAGTTCAAATCTCCCAGTGGATGCAATTATTCTCCCGGACTCTTTGTGTGCATGTATGCATGTTCTGTGGACTCACACCTAGCTTCTTGCGTTCATTGTCTAGGAGTGTCCCTTTTGAAGGGGAGTTTTGAAATATATTAAGTATATTAACTCTGACCTCTCCTACAACCTTAGAGTTTTAGGAGAGACAGTTAATTGCTTTATTTAAGATGTGTGTGTGTGTTGAATGATAGGAATTTTATTAAGATAAAAGGAAAGATAAGACGGAGAAATAGAAAGACCAAAAATGTGAAAAATCCAAAAGACGAGCACAACAACAACAGAAGTGGAAAGAAGAAACAAAGAAAACTACATTAATTTACAGCCCCTCGAAAATATGCCAAGCTGAAACCTCAAATCTTTTTTGATGGATACCTGATCGAAAAGACAATTGTAGACCAGAGCAACCAAACCTTCCAAACCTGTGTGTTTATCCTTGAAGACCTTCCTATTAATTTCCCACACGACCTAGTAGCCTTGAAAATAATGCCAAACAACAAACTGGACCCCCTTCATCTATCTAATCCACTGACCAAAGATTCAATAAAAAAAATAAAAAGTAGTGATGCAACACAATAGGGAAGATGCCAAAATTTGATGGAGGATATTCCAAGTATCTCAAATTATGGTTAGATGTAAAGTGAGAAAGCAAATTAAATCAAGGAAGGAACTTAAAATACTCAAATAGCCACAAAACTTAGAGAAATCTGAAATAGTATTAAAGACAAGAGGTTCGGAAAGAATAAGAAAAGATAGGAAAGGAAGCCCATAGGGAAATTTTAAAATATTTTGGCAGAACTCATGAAATTACCAAAATACACATGGTTGTGTGGCAAAAAACTATGAAAATTTTCAAATATTTTCTAACTTGCACAAGGGTGCTATAGTTTGTATTTCATGCAATTTGAATAAGATTTGCTATATAAAAAAATAGAATCTTTTAGAATTGGGAGTGAAAGAAGAGGGGAATTAGTGGGAAAGATGAGGGCTTTTGTAGGGGATCCTAAGAAAATTAAAACCCTATCAAGAAAAGAAAAGAAAGAGAGCTCTAGGGTAGTGCAGATTTTACTTTATACTAATCCAAAGAATAGGTTAAGTACAAAATAAGAAAACAATACTAAAGTTTAAGAGCTTGAAAGGAAATCACCAGATTTTTTTTTGATAAAGAAAAAGCTTTATTAAGAGGCCAACAAAAAGCGAAGAAGGGATAAAACAGGCAAAGAGGGGATAAGGGATCCCCACAGTAGAAGAAAAGAAAGAGAAAAGGAGAAGGGGCAGCCCCCCAAAAAGAAACACCTCTCATATTAAGGCACGACCAATCACATTGTCCCAATGCCTAGCAAGATCCCCATTAGAGACCCCTTCAAAACCTTTGCAGTGCTTAGCCCCAAACACAACGAGCTCCTTCGTCTTTTTATAAATGGCTATTGAACACCCGATTATTCCGCTTCTGCTGTACCGTCCAACACACCGCCGTCGGAACCAAGCACCACACCCTTCTACCAAAAAGCTCAAGGCCGCTGTTCTCCAACTAAGGAGAAGACCCATCAAATCCATATGATTCGTAAACAACAAACCGAAGTCCCTCGAGATACCGCACAAAATCTCCCAGGAGTAGGGACAATGAATGAGGAGATGAGATGCCGCCTCCGCCTCCTGATAGTAGAGAAGACATATGCTAAGTAAGAAACATCCCTTCTTCCATAGATAATCCATTGTAGATATCTTGTTTAAAGCTGCAGTCCACATGTAGAATTGAACCTCCAGGGGGGGTCCCACTGAACCATATATCTTTCTAGGGCCCCAATAACGTCCTTGGGTCAGCTAAATGCCCATAGCAAGATTTAACCAAGAAATCACCACCGGATCACGCTTCCATATTTGCCGATCTTCAAGATTTTGATTAATGTGCTTATCGGCTAACCTAGCCAATAGTTGGAGAACTAGGGTTGTCAATCGGGCTAGACTGGGCTGGGCAAGGGTCAACCCAGCCCAACCCGAAGTATGAAACCCTAGCCTGAGCCCAAATTTTGCCCAAGCCCCTCAGCCCGAGCCCAACCCATCGTAATTATACGGGCTTCGGGTTGAGTTCGGGCAGCCCGAAATGGTCAATAAATCTATTTGTCACTTATTAAATTTATGTATCACTTATTATATTTGAACTTATATATATATATATATATATATATATATATATATATATATGTATGTATGTATGTATGTATTATATGTCTAGGCTTCGGGCCGGTATCAAGTTTTATTCACTTCAGGCCTGGCCGGGCCGGGCATCGGGTTGAAATAATTTGGGCCCGAGCCCCGAAAATTAGACCGGGCTTAACATTTGGGCCCGTGCCCAACTCAGCCCGAAATCCAACTTGCCTAGCCCGCTCAATTTTCGGGCTGGTCAAGTCGGGCTTTGGGCCAGCCCGGCCCAATTGATAGCCCTATGGAGAACTCGACGAATCTCCTAGTCAAATAGGGCTCTTCTAAGGACCGGGGTCCACACTACCTCACCCCCATTCACTGAAAAATTTGCAGCCACTGAGGAAGAAGGATCTACTACCATACCAAATAAATCTGGGAAATCCTGTTTGAGAGAACTCTCCCCACACCAAGCATCCTCCCAAAATTTAGTTCGCCTCCCATTACCCACCTCGTACCCCAGGCCCTCCTTAAACAAAGGCAAGAGCTGCATAATCCCTTTCCAAAGGCTACAACCATGGGGGCCCCTTGGATCGGTAGTGTCCCACCCATTCATTGTGCTATACTTAGCCGCATTAGATTTTAATTAAAGATTAAAATAACTAATAAAATCTGCAAACACCTTGGGATATGAGCCATAAGACAGAGAAGAAGGGAGGGTGGGAGAATCCCACGAGTGCACCTTGGTGTGCTACAACCCACATGAAGAGAGAGGGGAACCTAGGAGATGGCGTCACCCTATGGGAAAGGAGAGAGAGAATGACCCACGGCTAGTACTTGGGAATTCCCAATTTCACCAAAAACTTTAATCAATCTTCAATGTATTAATCAAGGGGAGGGCGTATTTTTAAATAACTTTACAACTTATAGAATTTAGAAAGTACAAAATTAGAAACTTACTAAACACCTAAACTTGGAGACCAAGTATCACTAAAAAGTTATTTTCCTAATTTAGAAACTACTAAAAACTTCAAATTTGCTACCTAAGACATACTAAAATAAAAAGCCTTCTAAAACATGGCTTTCCTAAAGTCTAAAACTACTAAAAATTTGGACTTTCTAAAACTCAACTTTCTAAATAACACTATTCTCGCAACTCTTTGATAATCCTATAGTAATTTGGTCATAACTTTTCCAAATCACTTCGGATTTGCGCAATATTGGTCTTGTTAGAAAGGTAACTGAATAACCTTTCTAATGACACCAAAATCAAACTAAAAAGGCAAGTTTTGGCCCTTGAAAATTTAGGCTAAAAGTAAGTAACGGGATTACAACTTACAATAAAAAAACTAAACTACCCAAGGTACTATTATTGGCCTTATTACAAATTAACCCACCCTTTAAACAATTAAAATAATCCATACATGAGACAAGACTTGAACCTTGGTCCCTTGTGTGCTGGCACATACAAGAGTCTCTTCTTGTTGTCCGCATCAAGTAGACACTGAGATGGGAGAGGAAGCGCTTTCATACTTTTTTAACACTGAGTGAGTAAGTAGTGAACAAACTAATGGTTGACCAACTCCTCCAAACACAACACACATTGATTGGCTAAGTTCTAACCTTTGCTTTTTAAATGGTCCACAATCAGAATTTTATCTAGAAACTCATTATTCTACACAAAAAGGCTACTTTGGAAGGTATACCTGAGCACTAGATTACTTATAGGGGATGGGATTCTCCGGCCTATTAACTAAAGCGACTTAGGACTTGACTGAAAACCTACCTTTCTTATCAATATTTGACACCCACTTATCAACCTCCTTGGGTTGAGCCGACAAAGCCTAATCATATCCCCCACCTCACAATCATTCAAGATTCTCCTTAATTTGAGATTCCACCCCCTACTATACCTTGTTCTCAAAATGATTGTCTATGACTCCGTTTCTTTAGAGAGAATACACCACTAAAAGTCTCTTTAAAAGGGATCTCACTACATTTATTTTCCTAAAATTTTATCTTCTCTCCCAATCTCAAACAGAATCTAATATGTCTCCAAAAGACAAACTTTCCTTTTACTATAGCTTTCCAATTACCCACTCCATACCCACCCGTCTTTGGGATCCCGAAATGAATCTGAACCATCCTGAGCCACTACCACCATCCTCCATAAACTCTCTTTCTAGCCCAAAATTCCACATCCACTTACCAAGAAGAGCTAAGTTATTCCCTCTAAGTTTTCTAATCTCTAAACATCCAAATTCTATAGGCAAACACACCTTACTCTAATCAACTAAATGATACCTCCTGGCCTCTTCTCTATCTTTCCAAAGGAAATCTTTAAAACAAGATTCAATTTGGATGCGATTGACATTGGGATCATAAGGAGAGAGGAAATGGTTAGGCACACTAGCCTATGAGTTCTTGATCAAAGTGAATTTACTTCCTTTTGATGGCAATGAGTCTTTCCACGAGTCAAGCCTCCTACTTACCTTTTCCACCACCAACTCCCAAACTGAGTTTAATTTAAACTTAAAACCCTAGGGAAGTCCTAAATAGGAAGCAAGAAACTCTCCAATTTTGTATCCTAAAACCACTGCCTAGTTCCTAATATTTTGAACCTGCCCAACACTAAAGATCTTACTTTCTGCCAAATTTGCTTTGAGGTCTGACAAATAAATATGTGAGTAATTTAATTTAAAGCTATAGCCTTGGTCCATTTGTGCTTGTGAACCTTGAAGTTGGATATAGCTCTATGTTTCTGAAGTGTTTTTTTTTTTTCCTTTGGTTAGTTTTTTATCATTATATTTAATGCTTTAACTGTATTCATAAGTGGGGTTTTTTGCAGGAAGTAAATGTACGTTTTGGAATTTTTTTCCCTCATTCTTAAAGTGTAACATGGTTATATGCTGAGTAGCATATGCAAGCTGATCAACGTGCTATTTTGTGTGAAGAAATAAAGACTATTATTAAATAAAATTGTAACAGTAACCAAACCCCCATTGTCATTTATTAACCTTTCAAAGAGCTCAAGACATATATGGCTTAATTTACATCATTGTTTATGTTAGATTTTGTCTACATTACAAGGCATTCTTTTTTTCAAAATTTTGCCTTGTTGGATACTCCATAGTCCATATCTGTGTTGGATACCAACACCAACACTTCTGTTTTCTATATAAGCATATATATAATCTTCATAGCAGCTACCATTTTAGACACCTTGTGTCCATGTCGAACACTAACACTGATATCAGTTTCCTTGTGATTCACTGTTCTTTACTTCTTTAGCTTCCCTTAAAATGTGACATCATGAACAACTTAAGAGTTATATTTCTCTTGTATCAGCATCCTTGTTGTCCACCATTCCATTCGTTGCATGTTTCTGTGGGAGTATTACTGATATCTTGCCTTTGGTTAGTGCCTTTAAGAACGTATGCAACTTGTTCACTAGATAGTAAAAAGCTTTTACCTAAACTTCAAAATTTTATTATGACGCTATAATTAATATAGAAGGTTGAAGCTGGTCTGAACTGTTTTTGGGTTTATCAAGTAAGATGTTCATGGATTAAGACTGTTCAATTTCTTTTTAAGCTTGCTTGGATCAATTAATTTCTGTTGTAGAACTGCCAAGCAGTTGGTTGGTTGAGTTGTGATGTGTATGTGTGAGTTTCTAGGGTTTGGAGAAGAAGAAGAAGACTTGTATAGGGGAATAGTATGTGAGAGTCCTATGATACTCTCTTGTGATTTGGAATATATGGGGATAGACAAATAGTATACCATATGGTATACTCCTACAGAGAAATCACAAGTGTTCTCATATTCATCCATGTACAAATATACCCGTATACAAGCTAGTCTCTCAACACTCTCCCTCAAGCTAGGGAGAAAATATCAACATACCCAACTTGCTTACAATACAAGAGAATCGAGTACCACTCAAGCCTTTTGTTAATTTGTATGTAAGTTGATTTTCAGTCCTAATGAAGGGGGAACAAATAACTCCTGACTTCAACTAATTTTTAATGAAGTGATGGTCCACTTCAACATGTTTAGTTTAGTCATGTTGAACTTGATTGTGGGAGATGCTAATTGCTGTCTTGTTATCAAAGTAGAGACTTGTCAAACCTTGCCCAGGGAAGCCCAACTCAACCAAGAAGATTTTCAGTCACAGGAGTTCATAAATGCCATGAGCCATAGTGTAGAACTTTGCTTCAGCACTAGATCTCACTACACTGCTTCCTTCTTACTTCTCCGTGTAATTAAGTTCTTACCTACAAGAGTACAATACCTAGAGGCGGAACGCCAATTTGAAATAGAATCAGCCCAATCTGGATCAATATATGCCTTTACAGGAAGGTGGTCTTGCTTGGTGTATAAGAGACTCTTCTTTGGACAGTAACAAACAATCCTATAGGAAGCATCTAAATGGGTTTACATGGGAGCATGCATGAATTGACTCACCACACTTGCTACATACATGATATCAGGTCTAGTTGATAAGATACATATATATATGAGTCGGTCAACTAATTGTTGATATATCCCAATGTCATTGAGACGATGATGCGGACAACACAAAGAGACTTGTATATGTGCCACCCTACAAGAGGGCTAGATTTAAGCATACATATTATGTGGGGTTATTTATGGTCTTTTGGGGGGGGGGGGGTACAACATTTTATGTGTCCATGTAATAAGGCCAATAGTGCCAAACTTTGGGTCTTTTTTAGAGTAATCCCATTTTTTATGTTTAGCCCACTTTTTCAAAGGTCAAAATTTGACTTTTTGGCTTGATTTTAGTGTAATTAGATAAGTTATTTAGTTACCTTTTTAATGAGACCAAGATTGCGCAAATCCGAGGTGATTTGGGAAAGTTATGACCAAATTACTAAGGGGTGGTTATTAAAAACGGGAATAATGTTTTTTAAAAGTCTTTTAAATTTGAATTTTTAGGAAAATAAGTTTTTAGAAAGTTTATATTTTTAGAAAACTTGGCTAACAAGTTTCTAATTTTGGCAAGTTTCCAACCCCTCCCCAATAATTCGAAAGTGAAGAATAAAGAATTTTTTTGAAGACTTGGGTGTTCCCAAGGTGTGACTGTAGTCATGTTCTCCTTCTCCAAGGGTTGATGCCACTCATGACTCCCCTCTCTCTTCTTCTTCCATAGGTGTAGCCACAAGCTTCCTCTTTCCTTCAAGGTAAATCTCCATTCTTTTTTTTTTTTTTAGTTTCGTCCTAACTTTATCCTTCTTTTGATACTACTCTCTTATCATTTTTTCTGTCATTCTTCTTTCTTTCTTTTTCTTCCATCTCTTGAAACCTTCATTAAAGTGCCTTCACTTTTTCTAAAATTCTTTGATTTGATTCATCAAATCTTATTGGAATTTCATGAAATTTTAAAGGTAGAACTCTGTCACACATTAGAAATGATCATAAAATTTTAGAATTTTCTGATGCATCATAAGGGCATTCGGGTAATTTTTGGATTTTCTATCCAAAATTACAAAAATATCATTTTGGGTTATTTTTTTTATTTTCTCCTTATTTTCTATAAAAAACAACATTATGGATGCGTGAGTCCATAGGTCGCAGGTAATAACATAAATGCTATAACAAAATATGAGTAAAGACTTAGCACAAATATTTTCAAAATAAAATTTACTTAAAGCATAATTGAACTGAGATTTTTATAATATGCTGAAAACTCTTTATACTAATTCACATTTTCTTATACAATAACTTTTATAATCAAAATTTATCTTATTTATATTCATTCTTATCTTATGCTCTTACTTATACAAACGGAAACTTTATACTTATACATATTACATAATTTATC
>JAOXJP010227989.1:0-11200 GCA_025762735.1 Platanus orientalis | reverse complement strand
TACGATTTTACCCTCAAATTTTGGATGTTGGCTTCCTTGAGGTAGCTAGCACTTGAGACTTAGGAATTCTTCAACAATGCTTGAGTCTCTTTGGCTTGGTCATCCCGGCTTCGAGTCCTTCGTCATGGTGCTTTTCCGGATTCTCTTCTTGGACTTACATGAACATACACAGTTACAACATAAAGTCCTCCTACATGACCACTACATGTACTTCATTGTTTTGTGCATGGATATTGACAATACATAAGACCTAAAAAAAACATGTATGATTTTCTAATTTACTTTTATAGAAAGTCTTAGGAATACAACTGCACATGCACTCATAGCCCCTTTATTTTCTTTTATATTGTCCACCGGTGTTTTGACACTAGTACCTATTAGGACGGGCAACAACATTGACGCCGCGACCGTTTAGTTGGCGCAAACAGGCTAAGGAACCCAACCTAGTCACTATTCATGAGATCTAGGCCATCATAGTTTGGGGAGGTGTTTAGATTGGTTGCCTTCATCTTAATAGAAGTAAACTTCCTTGCATGCATATATAGTGTTTGGCTAGAGTTGTTTTTAAGAACACTAAAATAGTCGATTTGGAGGTCTAGACTTAAGATTGGTTGGAATCTATGTATGCTTGCATGAATGTAATAAATAAATAAATAAATAAAACGGAACTGAATTCATGTCCACTTGTCATTCTTTTTTCAAAAAAATAAGTCACTTCTTTCTGTTTTCCGATAGGGTAACAAACCATAAATAGATAAATAAAAATAAACATCCAAATTTGTAAAGCCATGAAAATAAAATACGAGTCCCATCTAGTCTTAAGCAAAGAGTCCTAGCCAACATAGGGATCCTCTGAAGATCTTGGACCTCTAAACCGCTTCCTACTGTAAGGAAATCCAATATAGGCATCAGCTCTCCCTGTGCCGGTAGAGGTGGGATCCAACCTTGTCCATGTCTCAACTCCTATGGAAAAGGGCACACCATGGAGCTCCTCGGTCTCCATCCCTGGTGGCAGATCCACACCCTCCACCGTGTCTCTTGCATCTCCCTCTGCATGAGAAGAATCCACTTGGCCATCACCTGCCCCACCAATCTAACCCCTTAGGCATCGGTAGCTACATCCTCAGGGATTTGATCCCCTAGTCCCACCTGCAAAACCACATACCTTAATCAGATCCAAGTATATAGACCCAAGAGAATATGCAAGGAGAGAATCATACCTCAGGGTCTTACAACCTTTGAACCTCCTCAAGCACAACCCGGGCAATGTGGGCCTGCATCACTAAAAGGTGAAGACTAGCAATGTGGCTAAGTGCCCTCATAAAGCTATCTTGTGAAACCTACAAAGATTAAAAAAGTGAGAACCAAATACATTAAAAAAATTAGTCTAGCTAACTTACCCTCTTCACAGACTTTGAAGGGATCTAGGCCTCTGGGATGTGCGTATCAGAAAGGGATATCTCAAGTAGCTCACCCCCGCCCGTCACAGCAATAACAATCCTTGGACAAGGTCCACAGGATCTACACTCCTTTTTCCCTTGCGCTTCCTAGCGTGAGGAGGAATTCGCTCCCTATGGTCCCCACAATCTTCTCCTCCTGGGCAACATCCTCATCTTTAGGAGTGGTGCGAGTATTTTTCTCCTGCTACTCAAAACATAGTCAACTATAAGAGAAGATAGGGTAGAACCATTGATAAAAGAAAAAAAGCCAAGAATATACCGAAGAGACAGCCATCAAGGGGCCACCAAATGGGGCGATGGACACCCTCATCCACCAGTTGGAGTAGATGATACCACTACATAAATTCCCCTCCAGACTGGTCTCACCTGGGTCGACTGAACCAGTAAAATCTATGTCACTAGGGGGATCTCGAGGGACAATGAACCCATCATGGGTTAGCTACCTCCAACAACGCTCCCCTAGGTACCACTCACGAGCTCTTGGCCCTATCAAGATCACCCTGCGAAGAGACCAGGTTAGGCTATGGCCCTCCCCTCTGCCATCTCAGTCTCTAAATCCCAGGAGGACCATGCATCCCAATTCACCTGTCATCAAATCTATGTGAACACCAGGAAGAAAAGATTAAAACCCAAAGATAAAAAAATAAAGGGCAATGAGAGCTTGAGTTATCTCATCCTCCAAAATAGCGTTCATCATGTGTAGGTACATCGTTATGTCCCAATCCTTGCGATGGTCCATGAGAGGCTTCTTCCACCTTTTGAAGGCGGGGAAAACAAATACCTCGCCCTTCCTGGTAGAGGCTAGGGTGCTAAGGTATTCAAAACACCAAGCCTACAAAAAAGAGCGGTAAGTAGCCAACAATAAAAAAACAAAAAAACAAAAAATAAGCATGTTGCTCACCTCCCATAAATTGAACAAACCAATGAAGGATCTTTTCTTGGCCCCATCGGAGATATCAGACATGTTGGGGAGCATCCACCCAAGTGCAGATCACCGCCAACAAAATCCCTTCACTTTGCTCAAATCCTCAAAGGCAGACAAATAATAAGGGTAGATGTAGTCTAACTTCATGTTGTGCAAACTATTATTCAGCATAGAAAAGAATGAAGCCTTGTATGGATTGTTCTACCTCCTTAGCAGACATAGACCTGAAAACAAAACAGGTCTCAAACCAAGATGACTTGTTACCACCGTTCTTGTATTTGTAGTCTTGCCGGCCAAGGATGGTACAAGTCGACATCACATGATGGTGGAACCTCGTTTATAGGCAAAGAGGTGAACATAAACATGTCCAAAGGGGTGAAGCCAATTTCCCTCATTGGAAGATGGAATGTGCATGTGTGAGACAACCATCTCTCCGCTAGGGCCATCAAAAGAACCCGGTCTACTTGGTAACTTGGAAGTCCCAAGAATCTCCCAAAACCTTAATCCCTCACCCTGTCACAAGCAACAAGGCACTCTCTATGGAGATGAGCCCAAAGGCGTTGAACCACCTGTCAAGACCCATGACTATTCACATTCTCATGACCCTAAAAAAAAAAAAAAAGTGAACCAAGAATCAACATCAATAGTTCAAAGAAGAAAAAGAAAACTAAAATAATAATTCCTACAAAAGGATGGATTAGAACAATAAAGGTAATTTTGGAGAACATAAATCAAACCCTAAAAAAATACACACCTTGGAAGAAACAAGATTTCTCCAAAGTGCTTCGGGCTTTAAGGAAAGGAGAGGAGGAAAATTTTGCATAAATTGAGGCATGCTCAAACCTTCTCTAGACATATGAGCAATTAGGAGGAATGTTTTAAGGGTTTGGAGCAAGAAGAAGGAAAAAAGAAGAATTGAAAATGAAGTCTCAGCCTCAAATATATAGCAACCCCCTATGGATGGACAATTGTCCAGATGGCTAATGGTCTAGACCCAGAAAAGTAATCATTAAGGCTTTGACGATTACTCATCCAATGGCTAATCATCAAGACATGGATGATTACCTATCCAACGAGTAATCATAAGAACATGAACGATTACTCATTTGATGGGTAATCTTACCATAAACTGAAGATTATTTGTTCAGACCATAAAATGCAAACAAATAAAAATAAATAAATAAAAGGCCTCACATTTTTTATTCTTTCCTCACAGGGCCATGTGAAATACCGTATAGGTTAATCCTAGAAGGGGTGAATAGGATTTATAATTAGTTTACTCCTTTTTCAATTTGTTAGGATTGTTTTTAATTCAGTTTTAGTTCCTTTGAATTAATGCAAATGTGTGTTCTAAGGGTATAGCTACTCAAAAATAATATCAACTAGATGGTGTGTAGGAGTAGATATGGATTTGAAAGTAAAGAGACAAACAATCGTACAAAACAATCCACAACACAAGTTTTATAGTGGTCTAATACGATAGTCTACGTCCACTCTCCAAAAGCTCACTACCGAGCTTATGTATTTTTCATTAAGATCGACTATTACAATCTAGGTCAAAACATACCAAAAACCTTATTACTTGCACCAAGCAAGCTATTCACTAGACCCGGTGTCTTCAGCTAGTGTAGACTTACTTATAGTGTCTCTGGCAGAAGCTAAACAATGTGAATATGAATATGTATGCAAATGAATGTAAAATAAAAGCAAAGCTTACCACTCAATGGTTGATGTTGTTATTCTTATCAGGTGGGAGTGCTCCTTCAAGAGCTAGTATGCCTATTGATTCCATAATGCTTCAAGCCTAGTTCTAGAGCTCTTTGACCTTAGCCAAGCAAGGGTTTCCTCTAGGGATAAACTTCTAGTTACTCTCCTCTAATATTAGTAGTTTGGAATAGTAGAGGAGAAGGTGAGAGAGAGAGAGATTTCAAAGGGATTCTTGGCCTTGGAGGCTTCAAAACTGTGAGGGAGGAAGATTTTAGCTCACTTTTAGCAAAACAATAACACTCTCAAATGAGTGTGGCCCTAAAAAGGAAAATTTTCTCTTATAAGGGATGTGGAACACCCCAAATCCTTGGATTGGAATCTTTTAAAATAAGCAACTTTTGCAAGCCTTAGATATTTGAAACAGAGTTTGAATTTCAAAGTATTTTGAGATGGGGAATTAAAATAATATTTTTTTATCAAAATTTTTTCCGTTATTGATCATGAATCAGACCTTGGTCTCAAGAGGCCTGAGGTCTATCTCATTATTGATCACAAGATCCATGATCAGTCTCGGGACCTAGGGGCCAAGGTTCAGATGGGCGTGATCCTTGTCATGATCGATCATGCCACAAGGATCCAGGCTCTCGGGTCTGTCTGACTGAGAGAAAATCCTGTGTGTGATCAATCATAGGTGTGATTGATCACATGCTTGATCTCTACACTTTTTGGCTCTGTGTAGGGGCATTGCCTTAGTCAATTTTTGGGGGCCTTTTGTTAGGATCCTCATGAGCCACATATGTCACTCACCTCACCATGAATCATGAATGCATATACCTTTATGGATGAAGGAACCTAAGGTGTCTTCCAGCCATAATCTTCTAGTCTTTGGTGCAGCTTGTCTTCTTGTCTTTAATCTTTGGAGCTCATAAGGACACTTATAAGACGTATAGATTTTACATACTTGATTCATCTATGGGATTGACATCAAATACATTAACACCATGGATATTTGGTTAGAAGGATTCTTTGTTACCACCACAACCTTCACTAATGTCTTAGCCAGATTTTCGGTGGAGGAAGTATTGGAAACAGTTTTGAAAACACCCAGATTTTCTGTGTAAAATCTGATCGGGTGGCTATGTTTGAGCCAAAATAAAAGTGGGACCCACATGTTGTTTAAGGTGAGTCCACATGGGTTTGTGTTCACCTCAATGAGGAGAACAACTTCGTACGGTTGGATGCTCAAAACCGTCAATGGGTGAATGAGAAATTGTCTCCAAAAGTGCCTAGTTGATCACTTGTAAAACTGGTAAAAGTGTGAAATTTGAATGGTCCCACATGGACTAGCCCAGAAATTTATGTGTGTTCATATACACTAATGTTGTGGACCCCAAGGGACACCGTTGTTTTGTGAATGGGGGAGGACCTAGTCAACATGGGTAAAACCTATATTTAAACACACACACACATGTGCGCCGAACCGAATTGGGTCGTGTCGGGTTAGGTTGAGTCAATAAGAAAAATAAATAAATATAATTTTTATTAATATTTTTCTTTTTGCTTTCTGGCTCCCAGCACACCTGTGGGGACATAAATCACACTTATTGACACATGTTCATTCCATACGGACATGTAGGTGTCTCTTAAATCATCCCCTTTCACACATGTCTATTTTGTACAGATGTGTAGGTGGCTATTAGATTGCAACTATTGGTCATTTGTGACTATTCAAAACCAAAGGTTGTGTCCCTACACCTGTTCCGAACAAACATGAAAAATCTATAAATAAGAGGTCCCTCCATCATTTCATTCATTCAATTTTCGGTCAAACTATTAGTGTCTCATAGTGCATCCGTGTCAGTGCTAGTGTAAGAGAGAAGTACAACAAAAGTTAGTTCACTAGACACACAAATTGCCATGTTACTTCTGTGTGTGGAAGATCATTGTATCCTAGGAGGCAGACGTCTGAATTAACTGTTAGCACCAGTGTGAGGGACGAATCTGTCTTAAGGACATAGTGTTAAACACTAGCTAGCCTTGATCCACTTAAGTGAAGTTTCAATTATCTGAGTCAAGTAAGTAGTTTCATTATTTGATTCAAGTATTTTCATATTTTATAGTATCGTGCACATATATAGAATACTAAAATAACAATCTTAAGACAGATTCATTATTTCGTTATTCTTTGTGTATTCTTTTGATCTTTTCCTCCTTCATATTAGTTAAGCTTTTGTTTATATTTATATAACAAAAATGAAAACCAGTAATACAAGTATAGTTGTACCCCTTTTTGTGGCGCCAATCATTACTCCCGTTCCGAGTAACCATGGAGAAAAACCTGAGAAATTCAATGATACCGACTTTAAAAGGTGACAATAGAAGATGTTGTTTTACCTCATAATGTTGAATTTGGCCAAATTTCTCTATGAAGATGCACCCACTCTTAAAGAGAATGAATCTGACAAGCAGGTTGTGGCTACGGTGGACGCATGGAAACATGTTGACTTTCTCTACAAGAACTACATTTTGAATGGGTTGAACAACACATTATACAATGTGTACAGTCCAATTAAGTCTGCAAAGGAGTTATGTGACTCATTGGATAAGAAATACAAAGCGGAAGATGCTGGAATGAAAAAATACATTGTGGACAGATTCCTTGAATATAAGATGGTGGACTCGAAGTCTGTTATGAGTCAAGTGCAAGATCTTCAACTAATCCTACATGAAATTCATGCCGAAGACGGATTATTTGTAAGTGATTCTTTCCAAGTGGCAGCAATAATTGAAAAATTACCCCATCTTGAAAAAATTTTAGAAACTATTTGAAGTACAAGTGTAAGGAAATACACCTTGAAGACTTAATTGTAAAATTAAGGATTAAAGAAGATAACCGCAGTTTGAAAAGAAAGTTGTGGAATCAGACCATCGAATCCATGGCAAATGTAGTGGAACAGAAATTCAACAAGAAAAAAATGAAGCAGTACAACCAATGAGCATTCTTGGGTCTTAAAAGTGGCATATCTAAGAAGTTTAATGAAGATGTTTTGTGTGCGATAAATTTGGGCATCGTGCTAAGGATTGTCGCAAGTACAACGATCAAGAAAACTTCAGTAAGAAAGCTACCCAAGCCAATATGATTGAAGTGAATCGTCTTTCTGATGACATCTCTGATAAACCTTTCTGTAGTGGTTTTTGAAGTTAATCTGGTAGGAAATATCAGAGAATGGTGGGTGAACGCTAGGGCTACTCGCCATGTTTGTTCAGAAAGGAAAATGTTCTCAACTTATCAACCAGTGAATTACGGAGAACAACTTTTCATAAGGAACTCTGCGACTTCAAAAGTGGAAGGATAAAAAAAAGTGGTGTTGAAGATGACTTTAGGAAATGAGCTTACTCTAAATGATGTGCTACATGTGCCAGACATTCGCAAGAATCTTATATCTGGTTCATTGTTGAATAAAGAAGGATTCAAGTTGGTCTTCGAGTCAAAAAAAAATTATTCTCACAAAAAGTGGGACGTATGTGGAGAAGGGATATATGAACAATGGGTTCTTTAAATTAAATGTAATGAATGTAATTTCCAACATTAATAAAGTTTCTTTCTTCTATTTATATGTTTGAATTGTTTGATGTTTGGCATGGTAGACTAAGACATGTAAATTTTAATACTCTGCGTAGATTAGTTAATTTAGAACTTCTAGCAGAGTTTCATATTGATTTAGGTCATAAATGTGAAACTTGTGTGGAAGCGAAATTAACTAGATCACATTTTAGTACTATTAAAAGAAATATTGAACTTTTAGAATTAATTCACAGTGATATCTATGATTTAAAATTCAAAACTAAAGAAGGTAAAAAGTAATTTATTACTTTTATAGATGATTGCATAAGATACTGTTATGTATATTTGCTAAGGGGTAAGGATGATGCTTTAGAAATGTTTGTGCATTATAAAAATGAGGTTGAAAATCAACTCAATAAAAAGATTAAGGTTCTAAGAAGTGATGAGGTGGTGAATATGAATCACCATTTAGTAAGTTCTGTGTACAACATGATATTATTCATTAAACCACCACACCTTATTCTCCTTAGCAAAACAGAGTTGTTAAACGAAAAAATAGAACCTTAAAAGAAATGATGAATACAATGTTGATTAGTTATGGTTTACCCCAGAATATGTGGGGGGAAGCAATTCTTTCCACAAATAACATTCTCAACAAGTTGCTTTCATAAGAAAACAAATAAGACACCTTATGAATTATGGAAAGGTCAAACTCTTTCCTTTAAATTCTTAAGAGTGTGGGGGTGCTTAGCAAAAGTGATGGTTCATATCCCTAAAAAGATTAAGATTAGACATAAAACAATTGATGGCATATTTACTGGCTATGCTCATAACAGTAGCGCATATCGATTTCTTGTTCATAAATATGATATTTCTTATATAAATGTAAATATTATTACTAAATCTAAGAATGCATTATTTTTTTAAACAAATATTTTCTTGTAATAATGTACAAGAGTCAAGACCTCTTAAAAAATCTTTTGAAACTATGTCTAACAACTCGCAAGAAGCAGATGATGTTGAACTTAGACGTACTAAAAAGATAAAAACATCAAAATTGTTTAGTCCAAATTTTCTAATTTATTTATTAGAAAATGAGCCTCAAAGCTTCAAGGAATCAGTGTCCACTCCTGAGGCACCTCTATGGAAAGAGACTATCAAAAGTGAAATTGATTTTATATTACAAAACCATACATGGGAACTGGTAGATCTTCCACTATGTAGTAAACCTCTTGGATATAAATAGACATTCAAGAGGAAGTTGAAAGTGGGTGGATCAATTGACAAATACAAGGTCAGGCTTGTTGTTAAGGGATACAAGCAAAAGGAATGTGTGGACTATTTTGATACATATTCACCAATAACAAGAATAACATCCATTTGTATGCTAATAACTATTACAACATTGCATAATCTAGAAATACATCAAATGGATGTTAAAATTGCATTCTTAAATCATGAATTGCATGAGGAAATTTATATAGAACAATCAGAAGGGTTTATTATTCTTGGAAAAGAGAATAAAGTGTATAAGTTTGTTAAATAGCTTTATAGATTAAAACAAGCTCCAAAGCAATGGCAAGAAAAATTTGACAATATAATGATATCAAAGGGATTTCAAATTAATGAATGTGACAAATGTGTGTATGTTAAAGATATCACAAATGGTCATATCATTGTCTATCTCTATGTTGATAATATGTTCATCATAAGTAGCAATAATGATATTATTAAGGCTACCAAGAATATGTTAATTAGTCAATTTGATATGAAAGATGTAGGTGTTGTAAATGTGATACTAGGGATAAAGATTCTGAAGGACTTGTTTTGTCTCAAACTCACTCTATTAAGAAAGTACTTGAGAAATTCAAAAATTATGATAACGGTCTTGTAAAAACACCTACAGTCGTAAATCTTAATCTAGTAAAAAATAAAGGCGAAGACATATCCTAACTAGAGTATACTAAAATAATAGACAGTTTAATGTATATAATGAACTGCACTCGACTGGAAATAGCACATGTTGTAAGCAGGTTGAGTAGATACACAATTAACCTAGGGGCAGACCATTGGAAGGCATTAGTTAGGGTACAAAGGTATTTAAGATACACTCTAAACTATGGATTACATTACACCAAGTATCATGTTTTACTAGAAGGGTACAATGATGCAAACTAGATATCTGACTCGAAAGACACAAAATCTACAAGTGGATATGTCTTTACACTTGGTGGTGCAGCTATATTTTGGAAGTTGTCTAAGCAAACTTGTATTACTAGGTCCATAATGGAATCTAAATTTATCACATTGGATAAAACAAAAGAAGAAGCATAGTGGCTTCGTCATTTCCTAAAAGATATTCCAATGTGGTCGAAACCTATGTCTGTAATATACATACCTTGTAATAGCCAATCAGCAATTGGTATGACACAAGTCATATGTATAATGGTAAGTCTCAACATATTTGTCATAGATACAATACAGTAAAGCAATTGATCTCATATGGAATTATTTCCATTAATTACATAAATTCAAAAGAGAGAAAGTTTGACTAGAGATAAAGTATATTGTTCATCGAGGGGAATAAGCCTATGTCTAAAAAGTCATAATAATGACAACCCAACTTAGCTGACTGGAGATCTCAAGATCTAGATTCAAATGGACAACCGAATTGTGTGGGACTTGGTAGTATTGCTATGATCACTATGGAGAAAACTTTTCCTACCCACTCCAATGATAAAATAATACTTACAACAAAGATCATGGTAAGCTATGCTTTTAATAATTCTTATATTGGAAATCCAAGTGGAGTATAGCAAGATACTATTAATAAGAATTATCTATGTAAGTGTGAAGGGGTCGCTTCAAATGAGAATTGTAAGGCTTAATTCTCTAAAACACTCATGAAACCAGGCTGTGTTCAGGGCCAAAATTAACACAATCATGATAATCAATTGTGTTCGGAAAGAAACTATGTAAATTCTATTGTCTTAGTTTATACAACGACTAAACAGTTTAAGACATCGCGTTCACTGGTTAGCTAGTAAATCTGATAATCTTTCACAAAGAAAGGTTCAAAGCCACAAACTACCTATCCCTATACAACGACTTGCCAAAAGTACTCTATCTCAATGTCTACATTTGCATTATAGTAAGTTAATTTCATTTATGTGGGGGATTGTTGGAAACGGTTTTGAACAATACCCAGATTTTTCTATGCAAAAATTTGATCATTTAGTTATGTTTGAGCCAAAACAAAAAGTGAGACTCATATGTCATTTGAGGTGGGTCCATATGGGTTTGTGTTCACCTAAATGAAGAAAACAACTTTGTATGGTTGGATGCTCAAAATCGTCAATGGGAGAATGAGAAATTGTCTCCAAAAGTGTCTAGTTGATCACTGGTAAAACTAATAAAAGTGTGTGAAATTTGAATAGTCCCACATAAACTAGCCCAGAAAATCTTGTGTGTTCATATACACTAATGTTGAACATAAGTTTGGGCCCCAAGGGGCACCGTTGTTTTGTGGATGGGGGAGGACCT
>JAOXJP010227988.1:0-11200 GCA_025762735.1 Platanus orientalis | reverse complement strand
TATAATGTGAATCAAATGAAATATACCAAAGAGAGTGATGGACTAGCATAGGAAGTCAATAGAGCATCACAATTTTCTATAAGTCAATATATATTTAAGAGAATCTACCATAAGAGACATTAGGCTTATACAAGGATTTAAAAGACATTTAAGGAACATGTGAGTAATACGTAATATCTACAAGAGGCATTTTATCAAACAAGTAAATTGCAAGAATTAAGGAACTAACATATGAAGCCAATAGAGCATCATAAATTGTTATAAGCTAACATATAATTGAAGGAGTTTATCATAAGAGACATTAAACTCATGCAAGGAATCAAAAAGGATCCATGAAACATATGAATAGTATGGAAAATCTATGAGAGACATTTCATCAAACATGCAGAGTACAATAAGGAACTCAAGGAAATCAAAGGGGTAAATCCATCATTCACTACAAGAAACCCTTCCAATCCTTACAAACCATATAGATCAAGCTTTCAAACACTTTCACATATGTTAGAGATCATCCTAACCATGTTATAGAGTGCTCCTCTGAGTATAAGGTGTCTTTTACTACATTTGTTTTGAAGGGCGAGGAAAAGCATTGGTGGAGGGCCACCCACGACACCCTCCAATATGTCACTGATGAGCCACCTACATGGGACATGTTCCTTCACACCTTTCGCCAATATTTCATTCTAGAGAGATAGAGAGATGAGAAGATAACTGAGTTTCTTAAACTCACCCAGGGTGGTAGGAATGTTCTCCAGTAAAAGGAGAAGTTTACTGAGTTGGCCCGTTTGGCACCACTAATAGCGGGAGGAGATGAGACCAAGGTTAAGAATTTCTAGAGGGGACTTAGGACTGCCATCCACGCATGGATGACCACTACCTAGCTTGAGGACCGTTTATGAGGTCATTGAGATTGCACGACTGGTTGAGTGTGACTATGATGAGCTTACTAGAAGCCTTGATAAGGGCGTGAAGTGCCCTTAACCTGTAGGATCGAGAAGAACAGAGAATGCCAACAGGACTGGCATGACTAAGATGCCAAGGTAAACTAATTCCCAATCACCGTGCATGAGGTGTGGCCTCTTTCATGTTGGAGTGTGCTTTAAGGAGATTGGTGCTTGCTTCAAGTGTGGTTGGGCTGGCCACATTGTCCGCGATTGCCTAGAATAGAAGAGGGATCAGACCATTGTGCCTGAGCAGGTGAAGTAGAAGGCCAGAGTTCCAGGGCATGTGTATGCCATCACTAAGCAGGATGCCCAGTCCTCTCCATCCGTTGTCACATGTACACTTTCTTTATTTGGTCATGACGCATGGATCTTGATTAACCTAGAATCCACCTACTCTTTTATTTCTTACTACTACATGAGATATGTTGATTCCCTGCTCGAGTTGTTAGATTTTGTTTTGACCATCTCCACACCATTAAGGAAGACCATGCAAGCAGAGTTGGTATGTAGGTCTTGTGTATTCGGGATTAGGGATAAAGAATTATCTATGGATTTGATTTTTCTTGATATTAATGACTTTGATGTGATTCTGGGAATGGACTGATTGGTAGCACACCATGCCATTATCCATTATTACTTAAAAGAAGTAGTATTCCATCTACCTTGTCAGCCTGGATTCTCTTTTCAAGGAGTGAAGCATGACTCATTTTCAAGTGTGATCTGTGCGATTCAGGCAGATAGACTTCTTCAGAGAGGTTACCAAGGCTATTTAGCTTATGTTGTTGATAGCCAAGTAGAAGGGACGAAGATTGTCGACATCTCATTCATTAAGGACTTTGTTGATGTATTTCTAGAAGATCTCCCTTGCTTGCCTACAGACCGAGAGATAGAGTTTCTATTTGATTTAGCCCCTAGTACCACACCTGTGTCTGTGGCCCCTTATCGTATGGCACCATATGAATTGAAGGAATTGAAGATACAACTTCAAGAGTTACTTGACAAGGGCTTTATTCACCTAAGTGTGTCACCTTGGGGTGCACTAATACTTTTTGTGAAGAAGAAGGATGGTTCGATGAGGTTGTGCATCGACAATGGACAGTTGAACCAGTTGATTGTGAAGAACAAGTACCCATTACCAAGGAATGATGACTTGTTTGATTAGTTACAAGGTGCCAAGGTATTTTCAAAGATTGACCTTAGATCAAGTTACCATCAACTCCGAATTAAGAAGGAAGACATACCAAATACTGCTTTCCGTACTAGATATAAACACTTTGAGTTTCTAGTTATGTCTTTTGGCTTAACAAATGCCCTTGCTACTTTTATGGACTTGATGAACCGTGTGTTTAAACCTGATTTAGATATCTTTGTGATTATGTTCATTGATGACATTCTTGTTTACTTTAAGAGTCTAGAAGAGCATAAGGAGCATTTAAGGATTACACTACAAATTTGAGGGACAGGAAGCTTTATGCGAAATTCAGTAAATGTAAGGTTAGATCAAGTTATATTCCTTGGCCATGTGATCTCCAAAGATGGGATTTTTGTTGATCCTAAGAAGATAGAGGCCGTGGTGAATTGGTCAAGATTGATGAATGTGTATGAGATTCATAGCTTCTTGGGTTTAGTTGGCTACTACAAGAGGTTTGTTGAGGGCTTTTCAAGCATTGTATGGCCTTCGACAAAATTGACCCAAAAGAATGTGAAGTTTGAATGGAGTGAGTTATGTGAGAAGAACTTTAAAGAGTTAAAGGGCCAACTAATGTCTGCACCGGTTCTCACTCTACCTTAGGGATTCAGAGGTTACGTTATGTACTGTGATGCTTTAAGACAATGCTTAGGTTATGTACTGATGCAGCAAGACAAAGTGATTGCATATGCTTCTAGATAGCTGAAGCCATATGAATTGAATTATCCTACACATAATTTGGAATTGGCTTCCATTGTATTCTCTTTGAAGATCTAAAGACATTACCTCTATGGTAAGACATGTGAAATCTACATGATTCACAAGAGCCTAGAGTACATTTTCTCAGAAAAGGAGTTGAATCTTAGATAAAGGTAGTGGATGGAATTGATAAAGGACTGTGATTATACCATTCACTACCACCTTGGAAAAGTGAACATTGTGACTAATGCATTGAGTAGGAAATCTTCAAGTCATTAGCTTGCTTGACCGTGGAAAGAACATCCCTTTACGGAAAACTGAAGGAGATGGATGTGGATCTTCATATGAATGAGTTGAGTGTACTTCTTGCACACCCTAAAGTGCAGCCAACTATCATTGACAAAGTGAAAAGCACTCAAGGGAATGACCCTCAGCTTGTAACGGTTGTAGATGAAGTAAGAAGTGGTGCTAGGGTAGACTTTTCGCTTCATGAAGATGGTTTATAGAAATTTAGCTACCGATTGTGTGTTCCAAATGATCCTGACTTGAAAAGGGAGATTTTGGAAGAAGCTCACCATTCTACCTATGTAGTACACCCTAGTAACATGAAGATGTATCATGACTTGAAAGGCTACTATTGGTGGAGTGTGATGAAAAGAGAGGTTGTGGAGTTTATGGCTAGGTGCTTGACATGTCAAGAAGTTAAGGCTAAACACCAAAGACCAGCTGGCCTCCCACAATCATTAGAGATTCCAGAGTTGAAGTGGGAGCATATTTCCATGGACTTTATCATGGGATTGTCCAAGATAAGTAAGGGATTCAATGTTATTTAGGTGACCATGGACAGATTAATCAAGTCTGGCCATTTCCTACTGATTTGAGTCACTTACTCTTTAGACAGGTTGGCACAACTTTATGTGGATGAGATTGTGTGCTTTCATGGTACCCCAATTAGCATTGTATCTGACAGAGATCCAAGGTTTATTTCTAGATTTTGGAGAGGCTTGCAACAAGCCATGGGAATCAAGCTATGTTCCAGCACAACATTTCATCCCCAAACGAATGGACAGTCTGAGAGGACTATCCAAACTTTAGAAGATATAATGAGGGCTTGTATTATTGATTTAAAAGGTAGTTGGGATGCCCACTTGTCATTGATTGAGTTTGCCTACAACAATAGCTACCAAGCTAACATCCAGATGACCCCTTACGAGGCTTTATATGGTAGGCGATGTCGATCCCTAATATGTTGGGATAAGGTTGGTGAGAGGAGGATTCTTAGACCTGAGCTTATCCAAGTAACTACTGAAAAAATTTGGCTTATCCGTGATAGGATGTTGACAGTACAAAGTAGACAAAAACTGTTATGCAAATAAGAGAAGAAGTGACATCGAGTTCAAAGAAGGTGACCATGTATTTCTCAAAGTGTCACTGACCAAAGGTGTGATGAGATTCGGGAAGAAAAGCAAGCTCGACCTGAGATTCGTTGGACCTTTCGAGATCTTGAAGCGAGTTGGTGACCTTGCCTATGAGTTGGCACTACCCCTAGATTTATCGTATGTGCATCGTGTTTTCCACGTATCCATGTTGTGGAAGTACATGCATGATCATTCTCATATCCTTGAGTACGAGCCACTTCAAGTTTGTGAGGACCTTTTATATGAAGAGCAACCAGTGATGCTCCTTGACCACAAGGAGCAATAGCTATGAAACAAGGTTGTGCCTATTGTAAAAATTTTATGGCATAATCATTCTGAAGAAGAGACCACATGGGAAGAATAGAAATAAATAAGGACCGAGTACCTACATCTTTTTCGAAACCAAGGTATGCATTTAAATTCAGGGACTGTATTTTTATAAGGGGAGAGGATGTAATACCCCACATTTCATTCAAAGGGAAAAATGGTATTTTACCCCATAAGCATAAAATTGTCATTTCTCATATGTTAGACAGACCCTAGAGTGGCTTAAGAACCATATGGACTAACTTTGAAGTGTAAAACTCAAGTTGGGCCTCAAACTTATCAAGTTCAAAAGTCATCCTGATTACGTACTTAGGGTGACTTCTCAGGTCCACTAGCACCAATCCTAAGTGACTAAAGGATGAGCCACACTTTTTTAGAAATATCTTTAACTCTTCTTTCCAATGGGATAAACGGAATCCGATTAGGAGTTTTCTAGAGAAAGTTATGTCAGTTTTCCCACAAGATGTCTATGCTGCCAGGTTCACTGATTTTAATGTAACTTTGGATATACACTAATAAATGGTTCATTGAATTAGAGTTTAATATATATACACTTAGAAATATCTTTAAGTCTAGTTTCCAACCTAATAAACGGTTCATAAAATGAAGGTTCCTATAGAAAGTTACACCCAATTTACTAAATGGTGTTCGAGTAGGAGGAAAGCTGGAATCATGATAGATTAGGGAGGTTTTGGGACCGATCCTGCCACTCAGTTCTCTGTAGGACTGGTGGTGATAACCCTAGGACCGGTCCTAAATGACTCATGACCGGTTATGGTTACTTTGTGACCGGTCCTGAGCGAAAAATCTTGAAAAAAAGTGAAAATAGTGATTTTTAGCCTATTTTCAACGTGACTTGTTTTGGTTTGACTCCCACACATGTGGGATCTCATCTTGAATGAAATATGATCATCTGAACCCTTATTTAGGTCATTTTTCCTCATTAAAACAAAGAAGAAAGGGATTAGAGAAGATTGAAAGGAGAAGAGGGAGTTCTTCCCCAAATTGAGTATGTTTCACTCCCAACTCTAGAAATTTTCATGGATAGCTCATTTTCTTTCTAAATCTAACCTAAATGACTATAGATTCCTATTTTTATACCTTAGTTTATGATTTTAAACCATGGATTTATTTGTTTACTCATAGAGGAAGGAAGATTGAACAAAGGAAAGCGAGTTTTGAAGGGGGTTTCTCTTCAAGGCAAGGAGGATTAGCATTTGGTGAGTTGGATATATTGTTTATGCACATTTTCCTTTCCTAGGTTCACAAATTTGTGTAAAATGGTCTTGAATTTGGTGGTTTTATATCTATTCCATGAGAAAATGATTATTTTCTTATGTAAAACCTTGATTTCATGGATTGTGTGAATTGGATATGTTGTTTATGCACATTTTTCTTTCTTAGGACCTTAGATTTATTGTTTGAGAGTATGTTTTGGTGGAATCATCTCTATTTTCTATTGAATTCTTAGATATGGACCATGTTTCCTTAATATGCGCTTGTTGGTTAGTGTTTTCTTGTTAGTTTTCATGGTGTCCTTAGGTTGTGAAGTTGTAATACTATGAATGGAGCTTTGTGGGATGGTTAGGATGATCTTTAACATATGTGAAAATATTTGGAAGCTTGATCTACATGGTTTGTAAGGATTGGAATGGTTTTTTATGGTGAAAGATGGGTTTACCCCTTTGATTTCCTTAAGTTCCTTAATTCTTGCACTCTACATGTTTGTTGAAATGTCTCTCATAGATTTTTTGCTATTCATATGTTTTATAGATGCCTTTTGATTCCTTGCATGAGTCTAATGTCTCCTATGATATATTTGTTCAATTATATGGTGGCTTATGGCAATTTGTGATGTTGTACTAGCTTCATATGTTAGTTCCTTAATTCCTCCATTCTACTTGTTTGATAAAATGTCTCTTATAGATATTACCTATTACTCACATGTTTCTTGGATGTTTTTTGATTCCATGTATAAATCTAATGTCTCTTATGATAGATTCTCTTAAATATATATTGGCTTATGGTAAATTGTGATGCTCTATTGACTTCCTATGCTAGTCCGTCACTCTCTTTGGTATGTTTCATTTGATTCACGATATACAATGATGAATTGTGCTAAATCTATTAATCTTCATGTGACTATGTTACCTTTTACATCATGTGATATCTCTTAGTGGCATGTATATGTTATCATCGGTATGGTTTACCCCGTGATTTTTATGTGGCTATTTACATGGAATTTCTACATAAGTCTTTAAAAAAAGATTTGAGATACTTGATTTTTGACCTACATGAACTTTGTCATAAAATGATTTTACATCCATGAGTATCCCTTATGCCCCTAGTTACGGGCCAAGTAACTTCACTTGTATATTAGCATGACTCCTTTCATGTGATTTTCTATTACATCCTTCGACTCTTCATGAGATGGAACACATAAATATTTGAAATGGTATAATTATGTAGTATCTACCTTATTTTACAAAAACATGGTTTTAGAACATGATTTTGGATGTGAGGATTTGATATGATACCCTTATGCAGGAATATGCCCTATTGGGCCTGGAGACCCTTCTGTGGATTATTCCTTGTGACCTTTATATATGTGTATGGTTTTTATGAGCCCAAAGACCCTTATATGGGTTGGCTAGATGTAGTTCCGTAGACCACTATGTAGGTTCCCCCTTATAGGCCTGGAGACCCTTATGTGGCTTGCCCTTCATGGGCCTATAAACCCCTTTGTGGGTTAGCCTTATGGCTTTTGGTACCCAATCACTGGATCACATTAATAGGTGAAGATGG
Source organism: Platanus orientalis (assembly GCA_025762735.1). Classification (NCBI taxonomy): domain Eukaryota; kingdom Viridiplantae; phylum Streptophyta; class Magnoliopsida; order Proteales; family Platanaceae; genus Platanus; species Platanus orientalis. The sequence continues at coordinate 3,818 of JAOXJP010227988.1, read as the reverse complement.
TCATCATGCTGATTGGTCTTATGACCCCGGAGACCCCTTTGTTGGTTAGCCTTCATGGCTTCAAATACCTAATCATCAAGTCACATTAATTGGTGAAGACAACCCTAGTGGCCCAACATATGTGATGCAAAGTGCTATTACGAAGACCTTTATATGGGTTATGTGATGTGATGTGTCGGAGACTTTATATGATATAATATACTATGTTAGAGACCCTTATGTGATTCATTTGATTTGTTTTTACCAGAGATCTCTTGTAGTTTACTTATTATATGTTTTGTTAGAGACCTTTCATTGTGTACCTACACCTAGACATATTATGTGATGGGACATTCTTGTACTTTCCATGTAGTACACTTATTACTGAGCATGTACATATAGTACTCAGGATGTGACATATAATTTATAGTCTATATATGATTCAGCTTTATCTACTTGAGATATTCTTATGATTACTATGAGATAAGTGCATTATTCTATTCGTAGTAAGGATTCATGTATGAGATATCCGTTGATTATGCCTATCTTGCTGATTTTTCACTCTACATTGATTCTCTTATTTATTACTTTTATTATCTTTACTCTTCCTTAATGTTGTATAACTGCACACCCTCCCGCTAAACCCATCAAGCATACCCCAATTGGCACCACCCACAAGTGTGGAGGTGTACAAGTTGAACTCTACCTTAGGCCGAGTTAGAGATGGTCTGTGATTGGATGACTAACTTGGATACTTCACTTTGGTTTAGTTTTAGTTTATAGTTTACTTGATGGGATATGTACTTTTGTTATCTATTATGCCTGTGGGGCTATGGGATGTATGTACTTTTATGAGCATATTTAGCCCTTTCTACATTGGATGATTATGGGATGCCTGTGGGGCTATGTCATCATTATTTTTATCCCACTATGATGTATTATGTTGGAAATGGACTTAAATGGATGTGAATAAAATTAAATGAAATGATAAGTAAATGCATGTATATGAAAATGTTATGTGATTAGGTGAGAGGGTTAATGACCCACTTTGAGCACGTTGGTCTCCTCATGTGGGAAATGGGTTCATGGTGAGTTATTCCCATGTCATGGATCCGAACCTGGCCCACTTTATGGCCTACAGATTTGGGTTGTAAGTACCTAATCATCAGGTCACTTTAATGGGTGAAGATGTCCATCGTGTCCATTAGTCTTATAACCCCGAAGACCCCTTTGTGGGTTAGTCTCTATGGTTATAGTTACCTAATCACCGGGTCACATTAATAGGTCAAGACAGCCATCGCGTCCATTTGTCTTATGACCTGGGAGACCCCTTTATGGGTTAGCATTTATAGCTTCAGGTACCCAATCACCGGGTCACATTAATAGGTAAAGACGACCCTAGTGGTCCAATATATGCTATATAATATGTTATGTTGGAGACCCTTATGTGGATTATGTGATTTGTTTTATCGGAGACTCTTACACGAGTTATGTGATTTGTTTTACTAGAGACCACACATGGGCTATATGTTTAAGATTTGACGAAGACCTTTCATGTTATTTATATTAGGCTTCATTATGTGATAAAGACCTCTTATGGATTGACATGTGGCATGTAGTACTTGGAAAGAGGTATATAACACATGACATATACATATAATACTTAGTATGTAGCATAGAGCATGTAGCATATGGAAGATTCAGTTTAGTTCACTCGGACTCTCTTGTGGTTATCTTATGACATTTGTATACTTGTTTCATAGAAGGAATACATGTTTTTGTAAATGTGATGTACTCTTATTCCTACTTTGATTCTTTTGTTTATCATAATTTCTTCTATTTTCTACTGTGATTATCTTTGGCTTCCTTTAATGTTGTATAAACTGCATACCCACTCACTAAGTCTGTCAAGCTTACCCCAATTGACACCACCTACAAATGTGTAGGTGTATAGGTTAGATTACACTTTACGAAGAGGAGGAGATGAGGTAGTGAATATCAAGCCAAAGGATGACACATTTCATTTTAGTTTTAGTTTACTTTATTAGTGATGTAGTACTTTGTTTATTTGAGATGGGCCCCTTCGTGGGCAAGGATTGTATATACTTTATAGACAGATATAGGCCCCTTTTATTTTTAATGGTTATGAGATACTTTTGGATGGTCATGATGTTATTATTAATTCCGATGCACTTATTTGGACTCTGTCATTATTATTATATTCTCCTGTGATGTATTATTTATCTGATGTGGATTTAAATGGATGTGAAAGGATAAGAAAACAAATTTACTTGGAAAAATGATATGTATTTTGGTGAGAGGGTTAGTAGCCCACTCTGAGCTCGTTGGTCTCTTCACCATGAGAAATGGATTCAAGGCGGGTCATTCCCATGTCATGGATCCGAACTCAATCCACTTCTCAGCCCGTGGTTTTAGGTTGTGACAGTTTCTCTTGAAAAATGATACTAGAAAGGACGCATATGAATTCCTTCTAAAAAATATCAAACCAAGCTTATAGGTTGGAAAGTCAAATTGCTATCACATGCTGGTAAAACTACTCTAATCAAATCAGACTTGGCATCCATCCCTTGGTATTACATGGCCACTAACCTCATTCCTAACTCAGTTTATAAATAAATCATCAGTTTCCAAAGAGATGTTTGGTGGGGAAAACAAGATGGAAAGAGTACATTGTACCTAAAAGCTTGGAATACATTTCAAGAGAAAAAGAGAATGGATGCCTAAGAATTAGAGAGATGGAAGCAATTAATAATGCATTAGTGGCCAAATTGGTTTGGAGATGCATTAAAAATCATAGAGACAATTGGGTCAAACTTCTAAAGGTTTAAATAAACCAAATCAGCCTCATCCACATGGAGAGCTACTCTTAGTAGCAGCGAATTACTTAAAGAAGGAACCTTTTGGTCTATAGCCAGTGTTCATGACATCAATATTTGGGAAGATCCCTAGATTCCTAGTATTCCAACTTATAGTCTTTGAAAGCATCACTGGATCTCCCAATGAGAAAGTAGCTAAGCTACTTGATCACACCTCACGTAATTAGAGGATGGATATACTAGTGAATATCTTTCCCTCACATGTGTCGGAAGCAATTCAGAAAGTTAATCTCAGTGACATGGACAGGTATTGAGGACGATAAGCTTATATGGACCCTCACCCCAACAGGTATCTTTACCACCAAATCTACATACACTCAATTCAATGAGGGTAAGGCTTCATCCTCCAACAAAATGAATTCTATCTTTCGTAAAATATTCATAACATTATGGAAATTCAAAAGCATCCCTCTATGTGTTGTAATGTTTATTTGGAGATACTTACATAATATTGCAGCATTAAAAGTGAATCTCCCCAAGTTCATCAGTACGATAGATCCATCATATCCTCTATGTGAAAAAGAAATGGAAACAATTGACCACCTCTTCTTTAATTGTGAAATGTCACAATTAATTTGGTGTGGTTCACCCTTGGGTCTAAGAACCCAAGAGAATAGAATATCCTTCAAGGATTGTATTGGGGATTGGTGCCTCTTATATCTAGACATAAATGCATTTAGCATGGGTTCCCTCATCATCTAGTCCATCTGGAAAGCTAGAAATGATAAAGTCTTCCACTACACTCCCCCTTCTACCAGTGCCATCATTCACAAAGCAACCAGGATGCACAATGAATACCAATATGCACTCAATAATCGTGAAGAAAATGGCCTCAATGCTAAAACTCAGACTCCTCTTTACTCGGTCACCTTGCCGTCTACATGGTCTCCTCCACCACAAGGCTACATCAAAATCAATGTTTGATGTAGCCTTGTGGCTGTC
>JAOXJP010227987.1:0-11201 GCA_025762735.1 Platanus orientalis | reverse complement strand
GGTTTCATACTTTGGGATGGGCTTGGGTTGACCCTTGTCTAGCCCAACCCGACCCAATTGACAGCCCTAGTTAAACCAAACGCATAGTAAGTAAATATTATATTTATCATAGTATCATTTATCACACATCGTGTCATGTGCTAGTTGGGTACTATTTGTGATATCTTTCCATTGAAATTAGAGATGATTCGAACAAGGGAGGTGAACCTACAATGGGCTGCAGCAACACATGGATTTTTATAGAGGATTTAAAGCGTTTGAGGGGTCTCTCTCTCTCTCTCTCTCTCTCTCTCTCTCTCCATATGCTTCTCTGTTGTCTTCTTATTTTCTTTGGGATGGAACGAGTTCAAATTGAAGCTTGGGTCAACTGGGTTGAGTTCAGATTAGCCATAACCCATAACAAATGCCATTCCTATTGATTGACATTAGGATCCAAGATTTAACTAATCCCACTTAAGAGATACAGATGGTTAAAATTCAAGACAAGCAAATAATCAGTAATTCGATCTTATATTTTGGAAAATGATAATAATAATAACAATGATAATATAGAATTTATGATTAAAGACAAGAAAATTCGCATATGTAAATCCTATTGAATCATTCCATCATAGTTGCTAGAAAGGGAAAGATTCCGGAAAAGCAGGGAGGGAAAAGCCATTAGGTCACATCATTAAGTTTAAGGGGGGATGATGACACCCCTAAATACTATGTTTGGCTTTGATTCTCTCAAACAATAAACTGTGGCATACGAGACCTCTCCTCTGGGGAGACGATGTCACAACTACCCACACTAGGGAGCATTGGCTTTATAATGAATTATAGCAATCATCCAACTTGTGCCAACTGGGTCACCTTTCCCATTAGATGTCAAGAAGGCCACATGTGCCATGTTCCCTTGCTTAAAGAATCTTTAATTGTAATATTTGGAGAGTTGCTTTCTTTAACTAAAATAACCTCAACACATTCTTAACTCTGCCACACATTTTGTCACCAACCCAAGTCACCAAATAGAGTTTTTGACATACTAATTTATCCCCTTCAGGAGTTGCTCCAACTAACAACACCTATGCATGCACTTTAGTAGAACCCCTACAGAAAAAGAATCCAACGTTGGATAAGAACAAGTGTCTGATGTAGAAAATTAATAAATGTCATAAGAGAGTTTGGTGGCCAGACTGTAAAGAAGAAACTCCCATCTATATATACCACTGCTTGAAGATCAAAACCCATAAAGAGAAACAGAAAAAAACGAAGTGGATTTAATACACAAGGTCATGGATTTAATCTTCCAAACCCAATCAGGGGGGAAAAGAAAGAAAGAAAAAGAAAAGGGTCTCTATCTCTATCTCTATCTCTAACTTTAACATGAAGATAAATAAAGCTTTACACAGCTAGTTGTTGCTTTTGATGGGTGGACTCATCTTCATTGAGGCAGCAATGGAGCTTTGAAAATTCTCCCTAAATTTAAAGGAGATTCCAGGAACATCTCTCTTTGAAGGTAGGAACAGTAGTTGTGAAAGGTGTTGGGTGTCATATTTAAGTGGAAGCTCAAACCAAATAGGAAGTCTAGAAAGTTCACCTCTGTAGTGCTAATCCCTCCAACTTAACATAGTAAGCATTGTTGTAATACCTGAAAATCCCAAAGAAGAAAAAGGGAAATTAGTTCAATTTCAACCCACAACAATCAAAATTCCCACAACCTCCTTTTAAATGCTTGTTATATAGATAGTTGAATAAGTAAAAGACCCTCAAGTCACCTCAATCATACATGAGACATGAGTTTGGGCATTTCACAGTGTAGAATAGCAAATTAGCAACTGGGTCTTTTATTAATAAAGTTCTTCTTAATTTTCAAAGAATTAACTAATAATGGGATTTATAGGAGTACCCATCATTGAATGCCTTAGTACATCTTAGGTGGACTACCTGAACTTTGATACTTCACCGATTGAATAGCAAGAATGGGAACGAAGCACAGGGATGATGAATAAACAGAGTAACGATACATAAAAGATTAGCCTATGAAATGCAAGTTTTTGACAAGAAATAAAGGAGGCCTTTTTTAACGGACAAATATTGGTGCAGAGGCCTTTCTTTTGCCTGGGCGGGGTGCAGACGATATTAGTTGGCAGTTGGCAGATGGGTAATCACGCTTGAGAATGGAAGGAGTTGAATTAGATTCGACAAACTACGAGTCATAGTCAATCTCCATGTAAACATTTGTCTCAACACCTAGATGGGCCCCACCCAAATATCAAATGTGCCCAAAATAGGCATAATAGTACGAGTAATTAAATGATTATGCGTATTTTCTCCACTTTTTTTTTATAAACAAGTAGAGATATATTAGATTAAGGAGAGCCCAACCAAGGCCAGAAACAAGTTCCCCAACCAAGTGGGAGGATTCGAAGACCAAGAGGATACAAAGTTGGAGTTCAGACCATGTTTAGCAATCAGGTGGGGGTCAAGGAGTTCCTTGACCTTCTAATCCAAGAGAAGGAAATTTCAAAGAACTTCAAGGACAAGCTCTAGTAATCAAGGATAATATTTCTTACATTCATAGGATAAGAGGAAATATTGTCCCTAAGATAAGAGATGACATTCGAATAGTCACCTTTAATAATCACCCTACGATAACCAAGATCAAGGAATTTAGATAAGGCAGCACAAGCTGCAGACCATTCAACTAATTCCACTAAGTCAACCATGCATATGCCCGGCTCTGCTTGAGCATAAAAAAAAAATGACTAGCATCATCCCAAATAACAAAACCAAAGCCCGCTTTATAGTATTGATGAAGGAAGGTTCCATCAAAGTTAACTTTAATCAAGCGATCCAGAAGAGACCAAAAAGAAGAAGTGCCATCCAAAGAATCTTTATTTGAGCTTTCCAAAACATCCTCAACTTCCTTACATAGCTGACAATAGGACAAAAGAATCTTAGAGATCGATGGAAGGTTTAATTTTATCAAAAAATTGCTCATTTATTGTTTCCAAATCATCCAACATAAGATAAAAATAAAAGAAAGAAGGAGAACTCTGTCAATATTAAAAGGTAATTTGATATTAAAACAAATCCGTAAACCAATTAATGAAAGTACAATTCTCATCAGAGTTAATCTTTAAAGCAAGCGGAGAGGAACCAAATTCTAGCAGAAATATCACAAGACAGCAAACCATGATAAGTAGATTCATTAGGTCTATTGCATTGAAAACATTAAAAAAAAATCAATTTTTCGTTTAAGGAGATAGTATGGGCTGGAATAAAATCTTTGCAAACCCTCCAAAGGAAGTGTTTAATTTTTTGAGGAATATGAAGGCCCCAGAGCTTGTTCCATTGAGGGGTGTGAGAGATACTTTGAAGAGGTGGGATAGGCAAAGTGTGGTTATTAACCACAAAATAGGCAGATTTGATTGAAAATTTTCATTTTCTTTTGAAATGCCAAATAAATTCATCTTGATGATTAGCAAAGCCAACATGAATCCTCAAGATATACTCCCTAATCTTAGTACCAATCAGATTGCTAGTGGGGTCGAGGTTCCATTGTCTAGAGTCTTGGTTAATAAGGTCAAACACAAACTGGGGGTGGGGAATGGGGAAGTAAAGATTGGATTCTAAGTTTAAAGTTATGGCTTAAAGGAATCCCAAGGTTCTTCTAAATGTTCACTTTATTTCCCGATTCGATATACCATCTAATGCCTTTTTCCAGGACCATTTTGTCAGCTTTGATGCTCTTCCAAACCTAGGAGCTATTGCATTTAGGTTGACTCCAAAAAATCGACCTTGGAGAAGTACATGGATTTTAAAAGAGTTACCCATAGGCTTTAAGGTTTTGGAGAATTCTTCAAGTCTATTTAGTCAAGAGAGTATTATTAAAATCATGGAGGTCTCTAAAGCCCAAAGCCCCTTCTTTTTTGGATTTCTTAAGGTTATCCTAGTTAATCTAATTGATTTTTTTTCTTTGAGTCATCTCTTTTCCACCAATATTTTCTTTAAGATACATTTATATCACTGAAATCTTCTTAGTACTAAGGAAGCAAGACATAACATAGAAAGGGATAGCATAGATGTTGATTTCAAAAAGATCTTTTTACTGGCCTGATTTAAAATTTTAGATTTCAAACCGTGGACTCTATTTCTAGTACTTTCCCTAATATAGGCAAAAATGAGACTTTGTTCCTCCCAATGGAGGAGGGGAGGCCCAAGTAGTTGCCATAGATACGAGAGTGTTTGATTCTAAAGGCATTTTGGATTAACCTTTTAAATTATTTAGAAGTATTAGAACTAAAATAGAGATTAGATTTATCATGGTTAATAATTGAGTCAGACACTTTACCAGAAACACTTAGGCAATCTTTAATAAAGTTGATTTTGTTCATATCAATTTTGGAAAAAAAAATATAGCAATCATTAGCAAATAAGATATGGGATATAGCAAGGTTAGTTTGTTTAACTTTAATCCTAGACAAAGATTCATTCTTTTCTTTAGCAATTAAAGAGGTAGATAACCCCACGATACATAGTAGGAAGAAAAAAAAAGATATAGGATCTCCTTGCCTAAGGCCTTTAGTGGGCAAGACTTGGTCAACAGGGAGCCCATTAATTAGAATATTATAAAAAATAACAAACATACAGTCCCAAACCCATCTCAACTAGTTGCTACTAAAGCCAATCTTATCCATCATTGCAATGACAAAGCCCATTCAACTCTATCAAAAGCTTTACTCATATCGATTTTAATGGCCACATAGAGCTTTTTATGATTTTTAGTAAGTAGGAATTCAAAGACCTCTTGGACAATAAAGATGTCATCAAAGATTTGTATACCCTTCAAAAAGGCACTTTGGTGTGGGAAAATTATTTCAAAAATTACAATTTTCAATCTGTTAGCCATTGCTTTGAAAATTATCTTGTAGATAACATTGTAGAAGCTACTAAGCTTGAATTGATAAATGAGCTCTGGTATTTGATCTTGAGAATTAGAGTAATAAAAGTTTGATAGATTGACTTAATAGAGGTTCCTTTGGAAAAGAATTTTAGAACCACCTCGTTCATGTCATCGCCCACCAAATCCCAATATTCCTAAATTAAAAAAAAGCCAGAAAGCCATCGAGTCCAGGGGATTTAAGTTTTTCCATTCCAAACACAACCTTTTTGATTTCTTCTTTAGTAAATTCCTGATCTAGAAAAGTCTTACACTCATTAGAAAGTTTCAAGTAGCAATTATAAACAACTCTATTAATCTTATCGTTATTTGGATTAGAGGATTTAAAGAGAGAGGAGAAGAAGTTCATGTAAAAGAATTAATTTCCTCTACATCTTTTACCCAATTGCATTGATCGTCCTTAAGAGCGGTGATTTTCTTGTGGACTCTCCTCTCGAGGGTAGACAAGTGGAAGAGCTTAAAGTACCTATCACTCCACTTTTGTCAATCAGTCTTAGACTTCTGGGCCTAGAAGATCTCTTCATGCTTTAGGAGCTTGGACAACTTATCTTCCTCTTTATCAATACTATCCAGGTTATTGTTATTGGAGGGAATATTTTGGAGATTGGATAGGTTAGATTTACATTTACTAATTTTCTTCCCAATATTGCCAAATGTATCCCTATTCCACTTCTTAAGGATAGGTTGGAGTTTGGAGAGTTTTCTTCTAACTTTTTCAACACTACCCCTAGCCTTTTCTTTGAACCATCCTTTCTAAATCTTGTCAGAGCAACTAGGATGGGTAGTCCACATCCATTCAATGCAGGGAGTGGATTAAAATTAGCTTTGGGGAAGATGTTCAAAATTATAGGAGTATGATTAGAGCTAAGAGTAATGTAATTTTCAATATTTGCATAGGAAATAAAAGTTTTCACTCAACATTTTTCACCCCTGTCCAATCTCTCCTTAATATGCCTAAAGCCCCCTTGTCAATTAATCTAGGTAAAAGGGGGGGGGGTTAAGTGACCAAGATCGAACAAATTACCCTGATCAAAGATTCTCCTAACTCTAGCCAGATTCCTATAACTAATTCTATTTCCACCAAATTTGTCCTCTTTATACCATAAATAGTTCTAGTTACCAATGTACAAAAGGGGAGAAGTAATGCTTCTAATTTTTTTCAATAATCATATCATGGAAGGTTAATATTTTGGTACTATCAAGTTCACCATAAATCATCAAGCAAGTCCATTTTGCATCAACTAAGGAAGTCATTAATTGATAATTCCATAAATTTAGAACTTTTCTTTAAAATAACAATGTCTATATTTTCCCTCTAAAGCGCAATAAAACTACCCAAAAGGCCAACAGAATCAACAACTACCATATTTCAATCCATTTTTTATCTAGATTTCTTCCAAAAAGAAACAACAACACACTTTATTTTTAAGAGATACACAATATTCAAGCTTTTAGACTTAATTAGGTCATTGAGAGCTATATATATCAAGGATTATCCAATTCCTTAACAGTTTTAAGTGGTGAGCTTTATTAAAAACTAAGGTGTTGTTTTAGGACAAATACTAGAACCACTTCAGAAATTGAGAGGATTGAGAATTTAGACCACTTGTAGGTCATATACAAAGTATTATAGATCACTCAAGAAGGCTTTTAGGACTAAGCTTCCTATTTTCTCTATTGGTATTAATGTCTAGACATATAAGGAAGTTCTAAAGAATCACCATATTAGGATGAGAGTTGATTTTATCCTTTTCTTTTCATTTCGATTAAACTTATAAGCATAAATAATATAAGAGGAATTCATCCGAGGGCCTAGGATTTAGAACTTTTTGAGAATCCAATATTTGAGGAGTCTATAGTCAAGGGGATTGCAAGTTCGAGGCTTATTTTGGGAAATGAAAGCCCAAACAATATGATTTTCAAGAGTACGAAAGATTGAGTTTAAATAAAAGGGTTTAGCCTCATGAAGAATATGGACTAAATACTTTAACTGTTTAATAGGCCAATCAAAACATATTAAAATTTGGCTAAGCCAACATTATAATAAGAAGCAAAGCATTCCAAAGCTATTACCATAGAGGGAATAGTTTCTATAGAGGGAAGGTTGATAGAAGCAAAAACTTTTGAGGAATCAAAAAATAGAAAGAAATACCACCTTAAATTATCAATTATCCAAGAAAACTCTATTGCATATGATGAGCTGTAGAAACCATTAAGTTTGCCTCTATAAAAAATTAGAGAGGATAAAATAGGAAGAAGAGAAGAGTGGGGTGAAGAGGAGCGTACCTTGTTGGGGGAACCTATTAAAGACGAATGATAGAATCAATAATTTACCTCAAAGTTAGACTTTTGTGAATGACTATAAGAGGGCTTTTTGGATGTTGGGTCACTTGTTAATCACTTGTTAATCGGGAGGAGTCTCTACTATGTTTCTTACGCAATAGGGTTAACAAGGAAACATTAACCGCCTCATCTTGAATTCCATCAATGTCTTGATAAATTTTGGCCCAAAGGGGATGAGATTGCATTCTACCTTTAACTTTCTTGTGGGGGCAGAGTTCAACCTAATCCTCTTGATGAGCACCATTCCAATTTAGAGAGCGTAGGGAAGGATGTGAGAGAATTGGGGATTACTTCCAACTAGAATATCTAAAGATGGGGGAGGTTTCAATGGAATATGGTTTTGATGGTGGAGGAGTTTCTTTTAAATGTCCAGGGGGGAGGGAAAAAACATTTGGGTTAGGACTCAGGATAGAGAATGGGGTGAATGGGGTTAAGTTGGAGGATGTTTGGATTCAGATTTTGGAATCTAGGGAGACCATCGACAATCTAGAGGTTTAGATTCGGGATTGGGAATCTAAGGGGCCCATCAATAATCCATGGTCTTCTTTAGGGGGTAGGTGAAATAATTCAAGGATTGGATTAATCAACTCGGGGATGTTATTGATGTACAATAAAAGAGGAGCTAGGAGTATTGAAGAGACTTCCTTAAAAGGGTGGTTGACTGCTTGCGTGTGAAGAGGGAAAGAGTGTTGGGAAAAGATATTCACCGAAAATGAAAGGTCATTTGGGAAGATGAAAGCGAAATGATCAGAGAAGGCAAATTTTAGTGGGTCTTATCTTTTAATTTGGGTTTAAGTTCATCAAGGGGTGACAACTCATTTCTGTTAAGGAGAGTCATTCGGATGTGATGACAGACCTCATCCTTTACTACCGAGTTGAATCAGTGAAGTAAACCACCTTTAGGCCTTAGATTGAGTTAACTTGGGTATCTCCAACCACTGAAGAACCAGGAAGGAAAACGGTGTTGTCTAAGGAGAAGAATTGGTGAGGGAGCTTAACGGGGTGTTCTCTAGGATAAGGATAAGTTCCTTTTTTCAAAGAATGAACCCTCAGGATATTTACCAGCCCTTTTAATCGTTGAATTTCATCAATAGGAAGACCTTTACTTAAATCTTTGTATTTTTAGGAAATTCCTTATCTTTGTGAGAAATAACTCCATGGTAATAGTAAAAGTTTATCAATATTTCCTACCAAAGATAGATTTTGTAGCTGCCATCCTCCTTTAAGTTAAAACGAATGGTGTGGACGATTGGATTTGCAATGAAGAGACCTATTCAGACAGGCATGTGCTTACCATGATCATTGCAGTGTTCTCATCTGGGTATGTGTTTGAAAGTGCCGATATAAATCACTAACCGCTTGGTAGTGAGTTCCGAGTAGTATTCCCATGGGATATCGAACATTTAAATCCAAAAGTCCACTTTTGTAAATTGAACAAGGGATGAATGGACTCTTGATTTCTAAGTAGTGAGAGCAATGGTAGCCTTGTTAAAGTGTCAAGGGCTAAGTTCCCAAATCTTACAATAATCTAGTCGATTTTTATGAACGTAACTCTAAAACAATTCTTCTTGGTGGGTTTAGTTGTGAGAGGCTTAGTTATAATACAAAGATGCCATTGATTCCCTTCATTGTTCTTGCAGTCGTTGTCAAGCTCAACCCCAAAATCTAGTTCATAAATGCACAAATCCTTGAGAAAATCGCTAATGTCAAACGTTTGAGATTTTCTGAAGCTTAAAGCCACAAGGAACGAGCAGAAAGGAGGGGATACATAAAAAATTACTGGAAAGCTAAAGAGGAGAGTGGAAAAGGGGAAAGGAAGGAGATTATGGATGAAAGGAACAATTAAACAAGGCACCAACTCACTTGGAGTGGTGATAATTCGGCATCTTGTTTGGTGGAATTTGAAGCACAAAGCGTAAAGAAATCATCACCAAGAACAAGCAGTATTGTTTTGGAGAATGGATGTTTCTCTACCATCAAAATAAATAATAGTGAAACACATGGTTCAAATCATCTGACTATGTGTATTTTGAGCATTTGTAATATTTGAGTGGGGTGCATCTAAGTGTTGAGATAAATGTTTACATGGAGATTAATCATACAACTCATAGTTTTTGAATCCCATTCAACTCCTTGACTCCTCAAAGTTAATTCCACTCTCGGGCATGACTCCCCATTTGCTAACTGCCAACAAATATCGTCTACACCCCGCCCATGCAAAAAGAAATGCCTCTACACAGATATTTGTCTATAAAAGAAAGGCCTTATTTATTTCTTTTCAAAAAACTGCATTTCACAGGGTAATCTTTTTTATATCGTTACTCAGTTTGGTCATCATCCCTATGTTTTTTTCTCATTCTTGTTATTCAAACAGTGAAGTATCAAAGTTCAGGTAAAGTCTCTAATAAATCTCATTTTTTTTAGAATTCCTTCCGTAACACTTTGTGTTGCACTTAAAGGGTAAAACCATAATTTTACTCTCGTAATGGTAAAATTAACCTTTCATATGTTAGACCTTAAAGTGGTTTAGGAACCCTTTGGACCAATTTAGAAGTATAGAACCCAAGTTGGACCACAAACTGTCCAAATTCAAAAGTTTTTTCAAGTACGTAATTAGAGTAAGTTCATGGGAAAACCTATACCCATTTCGAAACAATTTAGGTATAAACCTTATATCATTGGAAAGGTCTTCGAGTCTACTTTCCAAAGCCTCAAATGGCATCCACTTTGAAGTTTTCTAAAAAAAGTTAGTATTTTTTTCCATGAAGGGGTAAAACTAAAAAAATAAGACCTAGGAGCGTGAGGGCTCAGGGCGAGGGCTTGCTAAGGGGGGTCCAAGGGCTCGTGGGCCAAAATTCTAATAACTCTATTTTGGGCTCACAAAGGTCAAGCGCTCACACTACCATGTGAGGGCTCATGGTGGAGGTCCGTGAGTGCTTGCCACTTCTCGCCTAAGGGCTCACCTGTTAGAGGCGAGGGCTTGGTGTCTAGAAAACCAGAAAATACAAAAGGCTAAAAAGTGATTTTATGATGTGACACTTGCTCATTGATCTCCCACACATATGGAATCTTGTCATGGGCAAGTTATAACCCTACTAACACTTCAATTAGGTCATTTAGCCTCATTAAAACAAAGTGAAAAACAGTTAGAGAGGGTTGGGAGCTAAGTGTGGGAGTTCTTTCCCAATTGAGTAAGTTTCACTCCCAACTCTGAAAAATCTGTTAAGATAATTTGTTTTCCTCTTTAATTTTCTTGTTTTATCTAATTTATGTTAAACCTACATCATTTTACAGAGGATAGAGGAAAGGGGAAAGAGGTATTGGAAGATTTTAGAGCTTAAACAAGGAGACTAAGTTTTTGTGAGTGTTCATGCATGATATGTCACTCCTTTGTTCTCTTACTATGTTCTTCTTGGTTAATCTTCAATTTTGTTGGTATTTTGGTTTCCTATCACCTGTTTACTAAGTCTTTGAAGTTTGGTAAGTTTTCTTCATCTAAAGACTAGATCCATGGAGGATTAGTGAATCCTTATGTTGATTATTCTACTCCCTTGATTTTTCTGCACTTTCCTCCATTTTTGGTTGACATTTTGGCTGAGATGATAATTTTTCATTTGTTCTTGTTTGAGATATGTGAGTTTGATAATTCTACATATTACATAGAATGATTCATTCCATTATGCATTGATAGAAAGTTCAATTTAATTAAAATTCTAGATTCTATATATGCATTACTAAGTTAACTCCAATTTGAACATGATTTAACTAAGGTTTGCTTATTTTCTTGTACTATCCTCAAAGGTCCATTAGAATCCTAAGTTTCTCTTTATGATCATGTGTAAGAAGGTTGCACCCTTGTGAAATTCAAAAGGGAAAAATGATTTCTACTTCACATGCTTGATGGTTGCCT
>JAOXJP010227986.1:0-25185 GCA_025762735.1 Platanus orientalis | reverse complement strand
CAACCTGCCCCCATAGCTCTTCTCTATCCCCTCACTCCCATTCCCCCCGAAGATCCATTAACCTCTATCTCTCATCTCCCCCCTGACATCCAAGCAGTCCTCATGACCTATATACAACCAACCCGCAGTATCCATAACTTCCACACCTTCCTCAAACTCCAGCTCAGGCGCCATGGACGCATCTTCTCCCACATTCCCCATCCCCAATTCCCTTTCCTTGCCCCATTCACCATCCGCCGCTACTACAATCTCCCCAGAGAAGCCCTTTGCTTCCTCTGGTATCTTTTTGAAAAATATACTATTGCTTTTAATTTTGACGTCCCTCTGGTTTCCGCCTACATCACCCAAGCTATTGTCAACCCCGCCATACCTCGTCACCTTTCTCATTTCTCCACCCTTCTCCAATGGTTTCACCCCTTACCCGTATGGCAATCCATATTCACCCCCATCCAAGCTCAGTATGCTATTGTCACTTTCCACAATCCCACTGACTTCATCCAAGATTTTTCGGACCCTCCGCCCCATCCATCTCATTCATATTACACCCACTTACCCACTGCCCAAATTTACAATTGGGCCACCTTCCATTACATGACTCACCGCCATTTCTACCCCGCCACATGGTCCTCTTTTCAAGAAGCCATGTGCATCCTCAACAACACCTCCACAGATCAAATACCACCTCACATTCTGGATAACCCGACCGCTCAAGATGATACCATATCCGCATCACTCTTCGAAAGCCTTCTAGACTTTTTTGAGCGGACTAGTCACCTTGGAGACACCTCATCTGACGAGTCCTCCTTTACCGGGTATCCCGGTACCAGCGACTCTGACTAGATGAGACCCATGAATCGTACAGCACGCCACCTGGCGCTCCACTCTGCTCGTGACTTCTCAGTGCGCGCCGAATTCCACGTGGTATCCATCCATCATTCTCCACTGCGCGCCATTCTTCTTCTGGCGCTCCACCTGTCACATAAGAAGAAAGCTATGTTATATGTTTTTTGAGTTCCGCCATAGAAATGTTCTATAAATAAGCATCCTTGTAAGAGAGTGAGGCAGACTGGGGAGTGTCCAGATCGCCTATGCTCTCAGTAGTGTTCTTAGTCCAGCTTCAGTTTATTTCCATTTCAGTTTCTGTCGTTCTCCGACTACCGCTCCTCACTGTGGAGCTAGTCGTCTTTCTGTAAGTAACTCTTGTTCATGTTTATATATTCCGGCTCTATATTCCGGTATCTCTGTGTATGATCTGAATCTTTGTGAATCTTTGTGAATCTTATATATACCTGTTCTTTTTTTATTTAACAAGTTTATTTCTTATGTTTTAGAGTGTTTCTTTTTATATTTTTAGAAGGTAAATTGTAATGAAACAAAAGGGCTACTCTTTTGCTATAAAAGGAGGGCCCCCCTATTTTTTGATTATGCAATGAATGAATGAAAACAAAAAATCCAGTTTTTTCTTTCAACAATTTAGGATGCAATCTCTCTTCAAATTTTGTGCCTAGCTTGAAATTCAGGTTGGGATTACCTTGGATCATGGGTAGGGATTACTCATATGTACTCTTTTAATGTCCTGCATCAATTTTGGTATCAGAGCTTGTGTGCTGCATCAATTTTGGTATCAAAGCCAAGTTATTAGTTGGCTCAAATCCAGCTGAGTCCGTGGATCATTAGAGGGTTATTTTCAATTCATTGGAGAACTATTATTTCAACTACTCCATACTAGTTAGGTTCCTTTAGAGTTTAGAAGATAAATTTTAGAAGACTCTTTTCATCTAGGGTATTGGAAAGGATCCTAAACTCTGAAATTTTAGAAAATATCCTAAACAGAGCGAAATGGCGGAATAAGATTCGTGTAGCCCACCCCAAATAGTTGGGATAAGGCTGTTTGTTGTTGTTGTTGTATCCTAAACCCTGAAATTTTGGAAAGGACCCTGAAGTGGAAGTTGTATGTGAAAGGTAGAGTTGTTGGTTTTTTTTTTTTTCCTAGTTTTGGGCTGAACCCTGGAATTTATGAAATCCCTGAAAAGATGAGATGGTTATTCTAGTGCACATTGAGTTTATTTTCCTTTCGGGAAGACGACTAAAATAGTGATTAGTGGTTGAGTTGATCAGAACCTTATTTTTACATCTTTTGTTGAAGAGTACCTACAAGATCCGAAAAATCAATGATATTGTGGATATGTTAATGATTGTGTTGTTGATACTCAATGCCACCACAAATGAAGCTACTTCAGTGTTGAATGTCTATTGTGTAATTTCTCTTTAAGTAACACATTAGTGATTTTAGGCAAGCGATGGATTAAGGAAATAAAAATTACTTTTAATAAAGAGACCCAAGTGTTGCGACTCTATAACCATGATGTATGGTATCGTCTCTTACTCAAGCCTGCTAATATGGTACCAATAGTTGTAACTAGAAGTGTTCAGAATTCCATAGATAAAAAAACATAAAAGAGCTCTGATGCTGTTATGGAAGAGCCTAAGAAAGAAACCAGTGCACCTCAAGATCAAACCAGAGTTAGTCTAATGAGGATCTTGATGCAGGGAATGTTGAGCAGAGTCGTAATGATGTTTTGAGTGAGACAGATGAAGCCGTGGTGGTTGCTAACACATCTAACATTGTTGCCCTAGTTTGTGATCAGCTAGTTGATGAGAATTAAGAACCAGATGAAAAGGAAATCCAGTCGATTCTAATAGATACACCAGCCCATGAACTTGAAATGTTTGTAGACATTGTTGCATCAGTTCTTGATGTGCCAAAAGTGAAAGACCAAGTGCAGACATGTGCAAACTTATAGTCCCTTGTGGTTCCATCACAGTTGCATAAGCCCGAGTGGAAAAGTATTATGAGGTTTTTCCATTACCAGCTGCTTATTAGAGGAAAGGTCTACATCATAATTTTCTTTCAAGAGGATGTGATTTATGGACATCCAGACCAAGCTTTCCGATGCTGCTGATTCTTTCACTCTACAAAACTCGAGGTCGAGTTTTTTCGAACAAGGGAGGTTTGGTACAAACATTAGAGCCAGGTGGGGCCTACACATGCCTCGTGGTGGGGTCCACACAAGAAGACACATGAAGGAACATCATTGGCACATTATTTGAAGTCAAAGTTTCTCATTATAGTCTTTATTTTAAGTTGTAATCTCATCACTTACTTTTAACCTAAATTTTCTAAGGTCAAAACTTGTCTTTTCAGCTTGAATTTGGTGTCATTTGAAAGGGTATTCAATTATCTTTCCAATGAGACCAAGGTGTTGCGAATTTGATGTGATTTAGAGAAGTTATGGCCAAAATATTAAGGGGATATCAACAAATGACAAAAATAAAGTCTTCGAAGTCTTGGTTTCTAAAATTAGAAAGTTTTTTTTGGAAGTGTTTCTTTTATGATTTAGCAAGTTTCTTTCTAATGTTCTAAAGACTTTCTTTTTATATTTTTAGAAGGTAAATTGTAACAAAATTAAAGGGCTGCTCTTTGGCTATAAAAGGAGGCCCTCCTACTGTTTTGATTATGCAATGAATGAATGAAAAAAAAAATCCAATTTTTGCTTCCAACAATTTGGGTTGCAATCTCTCTTCAAATTTTGTGCCTAGCTTGAAATCTAAGTAGGGATTACTCACAGGTATTTTTCTATACTCTTCTTCTTCTTTTGTTGTTTTCTTTCTTGTTCTTTTTTGTCCCCTTGTCCTGCATCAATTTTAGTATCAAAGCTTGTATGTTACATCACCTACACATGTATTTTTGTAACATCATACCATATATATAAAAGGATGTAGAAGAGAGGTTCTACTCTCTCCATACAAATTTACTCTCCAAATACATTTCCCTCTTCAAGAGAGCTCTATTTGTTGAAATTCCACTTGGTATCAAAGCACCATCAATGTTCCGAGGTAAGAGAACCTGCTTGAATCTATAGTGGAACCTTGTTGATGTCATCAAGTTATATGGATGATGTCACCATCCATATAGACCTGCTAAGTCAGTGACGAAAAAAAATTTCTCTATAGATCTGAATATTTCAATTACTGTTGTGATGGTTTGTAGTTTGTTTGAATCAATTTTAAATTTTTAGTGTACTTTCAAGTTTTTCTGAGATTGCGACACTCTTATTGATCCTAATCATTGTCTTTAACCAAATGAAAGTTATAAACTTAATGATATAGGCCAATATCAGATATTAGTGGGGAAGTTGATTTATTTTTCCTTTACTAAACCTGGCATCTCTTATATTGTTAGAGTTGTTAGTCAGTTTATGCATGCTCCCACTACAAAACATCTTGAGGCAGCATACCATATTGTTCGATACTTGAAAAAAGTCCAGGCAAAGGACTTTTATATGTCAAACAGAATGATTTAAGAATTAAAGCCTTTACTTATGCAAATTAGGTAGGCTCCATATCTAATAGAAGGCCTACATCTAAATATTGTACCTTTGTTGGGGATAACCTTGTTAATTGGCGAAACAAGAAACAGCCAGTTGTAGAAATATCAAGTGCAAAAGCTGAATTTTGAACCATAGCATATGGAATTTGTGAGATTTTATGGTAGGCACCATATCTAATAGAAGGCCTACATCTGAATATTGTACCTTTGTTGGGGATAACCTTGTCAATTGGCGAAGCAAGAAACAGCCAGTTGTAGAAAGATCAAGTGCAAAAGCTGAATTTCCAGCCATGTCATATGGAATTTGTGAGATTTTATGGATTCGTGGTCTGTTAATAAAGTTGGAATTTAGCTCTCAAGATCCCAAGAGTTTGTATTGTGACAACAAAGCTACGATTAGTATCATTCACAATCCCTTTCAGCCTGATAGTACAAAACATATCGAGGTTGACAAACGTTTCATCAAGGAAAAGCTTCAATCCTAGCAAATATGTATTTCTTTTGTGAAGACCAAAGACCAACTAATTAACTTGTTTACTAAAGGTCTATGTGGTCTAAGTTTCTCTAAGTGTGTTGGTAAGCTTAGTCTGCCTGATATCTATATACTAGCTTGAGGGGGAGTGTTGTGGTATAGGGGTACATACACGTAAGTGTACTTGTAAATACGTATACCGATATATGTATTTTTGTAACCTCACACCATATATATAAAAACGTTGAATGAGAGAGGTTATACTCTCTCCATAAAAATTTACTCTCCAAATATGTTTCCCTCTTCTTCTTCTTCCCCTTCTCCTTCTTAAATTCAAGAGAGCTCTACTTTCTGAAATTCCACTAAAGCGTGTTATGCATATCTTGAACCTTCTCACAGTGTAAAACTGCCTAGGAAGGAAATATGACAGCCTAGTGCCTTCAAAGGTTCAGTTCTTTATGTGGATAATAGCTTTGGAAAAAAGCTCAACCACGGACATTTTGATGAAAAAAGCTCTTTATCCCATGAGCGTATATGCTTGTTCTATTATAAAAGCAGGGCAGTCTATTTTGCACATGCTTCTTCATTGTCTTATGCATGACAGGTTTGATTTAGGTTGGTGAAAGATTTGGGATGCCTTGGGTGAACCCTCAGATCTAATTAGCCTTCTTAATGGATGGAGAACAGCAGTCTTGAACATTAAGAGAAGAGGATCTGAAGACTGATGCCAGCAGCAATTAGTTGGTCACTATAGCTAGAGCATAAAAAAGGGTTTTTAACATTTATGTGAACCTTCCCTAAAGGTGTACAGGAGAGCAAAGGAGAAATTGTTTTTTTGAGCCTCACATTGTAAGGGGTGTAAATACGTAGAAAATGCAATGCTGAGAAGGAATAATGATAGTTTTTTCTTATTTTATTTTTAAACAGTAAGAATATATTGATAGAGAAGGAGATAACAAGACAGGATTCACCGGGAAGGTAAACCTAAAAGCAAAGAAAACCAAAGGGGAAATCACTCACCCCAAAAAACATAATCCATACAAGATCAGGCCACGTCCCAAAGCGAAGACCAATACTTCTCAAAATCCCACCTAATGGAAATCCATTCAAAAAGTAAATTGTATACCAACAACTCTCTTTTTTCTTGAGAGTTTTCTTCGTTGTTGAAGATCCTACTTATTCCTTTTCTTCCATAATGCCCTAACACACAACACCTGGTTGAAGACTCCAAACAACCTTTGGGCCCCTCTCCATACTGGCTAACCGCCATATGGAGATTAGACCACTAAAGCTTGGCCAAAAAGCTTACATAACTCCCACACATGATACAAAGAAATTCCACTCTGCAAGCCACTAAGCAATGACCAAAAAGATAGTCCACCATTTCCTCCTCTATGAAGCACAAAGAACACCTATTGGCCATGTTCCAACTTCCAACCTCTTCTCTTCAAGTTATCCAACATAAGGATTTTTCCCATAAAAACATTCCATAGAAAGAAAAGCCAGATTTCCAAATTACCCTATGTGAAAAAATATCCTTCATCACGCTATCCAAAGTTAAGTAGAAAGACTTCATCAAAAATCCTTCTTATCTCCAATCTAGATTTAATTGTCCACCTTTAGAGGGTTGGGATGCTCCTCAATTAGCTGGTTTAGGAGAGTAACTTAATCTGCCAACTCCCAATCATTAACATTTCTTCTCATTGTTGGACACGAAATCTCATCACCATTGATGCTCTCATGATAGGAGACAATGGTCCCTTGCATGTCCTTGGATAAATTAACAAAAGTGACTTTTAGGGGATCATCCACTCACCAAATATCCTCCTAGAACCTAATGTCCTCTCTTAATCTCAATGAAAACTTTATGAACTTCATAAAATCCTCCTTCCCTTTTACGATAGACTTCCAAATCCCCTGACCATGACCCCTTCTTACAACCTTCAGGAGCCAAACCAATTCACCACCATACTTTGCCACAATGACCTTACTCTATAGTGACTCCCTTTCAATCCCAAATCTCCAAAACCATTTACTCAACAAGACTTTCTTGTGAACTTTAATTCTCCTAATTTCAAGACCTTCTCCCACTAGTGGCAGCTAATTAACTTCCAATCTAAGAACGGGTATTTCCTTAGATCCTCTTTATCATTCCACAAAAAGTTCATAAACATTCTTTCCATTCTAGAGAATATCGACTTCAAAACAGTGAAAAAGGACATAAAATAATTTGGCATGCTTGCTAAGGAACTCTTTATCTATGTCAACCAGCCTCCTTTTGATAGGAAAGAAGTTTTCCATGACTCTAATTTCTTGGAAAACCTTTCCACCATAGGCTCCCACACTTCCTTAGAATTGAACTTTGACCCCATTGGGAGCCTAAGTTAGGTGAATGGGAAAGATCCCATCTTGCATCCAAGGACTACGACTAGATTTCTAAGATCGTGAATTTCCCTCACTCCAAACATCTCATTTTCTTTGAGATTAGCTTTTAGCCCCAACACTACTTCAAAGCATCCAAAGAGACAGCAAAGGTACTTTAATTGTTGAACCGACACATCACAAAAGATAATCATGTCATCCGCAAATTAAAGGTGAGAGATTTTTTTTATTTTAGGTAAAAGTAATATTTATTAATTAGCAAAGAAAGACAAAAAAAAGTTAAATTGTCACCAACTTCAAAACCTTCAAGAAAGCTTTCTTCTACTCTACTAATCCTACAACTTAAGGCCTCCATTACAATGATAAATAGATATGGGAATAAGGGATCCCTTTGGAACACCTAATATATCCCGTTGGGCTTCCATTGATCAACACTGTGGACATCGGAGGTGAGCCTAACCCCACGTTGCTTTACGTCCGAAAGTAGGGCTTTGGGCGAAAGTAGCTAACCCTAGGGTTAGGCTTTCTTGGGAGTTGCCACCAACTCGGGTTTACCGATGGAGTTGGACATCGGTTTCCCTTTTAAAAAGGGAATTCTAAATCTGGAGGTCTAGAGGTTAACTCCTAATACTAGTCTGGCTTCCAAAGAGAAGAGTAAGTCGTTTTTTTGCAATTGAGGAAGGTGTTAGGCAACCCAATTACCCACATTTTTAGGGTAGCTTCTCCTGAGCATGCGTGTCTTTGACTGCCACAAACGAACGTGTCGAAAAAGAGAGAAGATCAGCTTTGTTTATGTTTTTCACAGGCTTAATGCTTGAATTTCACTCTGACACCTGAATTTTAATCAAACGCCTAAATCTAATTCAGGGTCAAATTCAGGCATTGGCTACTGGAAAAATCCAGCAACCTGCCCTTTTGTGGTTTGACCCTCTTTTGGGGGTCCCACTGTTTTGTGGCTTTACAGAGAGATAAGGGGACCCCTCTATAGTCCTGCTACTTTAACACTAGGGTCTGAACCCTTGTGGAAAGAAAAAAAAGAATAAAAATTCAAAATTCTTTTTTTTAATCTCAAGTCTGATGCCTGAATTTTAATATACCTAAATTTAATTCGGGGTGAAATCCAGGCGTCAGTTACTAGAAAAGCCAGCAATTGGCCTTAAAATTTGAAGCCATTTTGGGGGTCCCACTTCTCTGGAATTTTTACAGAGAGGTGGAAAACCTCTCTATAGTCATCTCACCATAACCCCCAACCTTAAAAGTTATATGAAAAGAATAGAATTAAATACAAAAAGAAAAGACAGATTTTAAACTCAAGATTAAAGCCTGAAATTGGGTCCAATGCCTAAATTCATACTCAATGCCTAAATTTTAATTGACATTAAAATTAAGGTGTTAAGAGGTACAGGGGCCCACAGGGGTATCATGGCACATGGGAAGGTGCACAAGTGTCACTTGGGGTCTGGCATGGCTTCAGGGAAGACCAGAGATGTCATTGTGGTGGGCCCCAGGACCTGACACCTAAATTTAATGGTAACACCTGAATTTTAATTTAAAATTCAAGTGTTAGCTACTAGGTAAAAGTCCAGCAGCCTGATTCATCACTATTTTGGACCACTTAGAGGGGTTAGAAAATTCCTAAATTTTTAATCATGAAAGAATAACATACTGTGCATGACATAAAAAAAATTAGCTCAAAAAATTAACTACAAAAAATCATAAAATATTATACAATAGTGCTTGAAAGTAAAAAATTTAGAAAACTAGATTTTAGGGCAAATTTAGGGGGACCATTCCGAGGCCAAAATCTGTTCTAAAATTCATAAAAATTTTACGGGAGGTAGGTTACCTATTTAGGAGGCTACCATAAAAATTTGAGTCCATTTGGCTCTCTAGAAAAATCAGAAAAAAAAATTGGCATTATGCTATGGTCAGAAATAAACCTCAACAGAGACAAATTTTGTCTCCACTATGTAACCCTTTTTAAGTGGTGATTAAAACATGAAATTAAAACATCAAGGGAGCATCAGAGAGGTGTGAAATGATATGTAAAGAAACTAATTAATTAATTAGGAGGATTAGGGTTTAGGCTTACCTTAACCAAGGGTGGGTTAGGGTTAATGCCGTGAGCTTTTCCCTTTTCCTCTTTGTCTTCTTTCTTTTTCTTTTTTCTTCAGAAAATTTTTTTATTCCTGTTACGCACAAAATGGGGGGTGTTTATAGGTTTCTTAGGGTTGATTGGAGGGCTAGGATAGAGTTTGTTGTCAGAAGGGATCAAAGGCTAGGATGGCAAGGTGTGGAAGCCAAGGCATCCATCCCATTGGTAGAGACCAATCTAAGGTTGGGATTAAAGATTGGGTGGATAAGTGAGGGATCACGGGTTAGGATTAAAATTAGGGTTTGCTAGAATGGAGGGTTAGGATAGAGTTTGGGAGTTGAATGGATCAAGGGTGGAGAATGAAGTTTAGCCACAAAACAACTCACTTTGATTGGTTGAGAGCAATCAAGAATTAGGGTTTTTTGTGATAGATGTGGGGTTGGATGAGGGTTACCTAGATGCTTGAAATTCAAATCTTTGATTTAGAGAGGATGCAAAAGGGTGCACAAGATAAAGGGTAAAGAATGAAACTTGGGGACAACTCTATTCACTTTGATTGGTTGATAGAAATCAATGATTGAAAGAGTTTCTGCTAGATGTAAGGCTAGATGAAGATTACATGGATATTTGAAATCTATTTAATTGAATCTTAGAAGAAGTGTATGGGGTGTACAAGATCAATGGTGGAGAATGAAACTTAGGGAGCAAGCCATCTCCTTTGATTGGTTGTGAGGAATCAAGGGGTGGGATGAGTTGTGCTAGATGTAGGGTTAAATGTAGGGTTACATAGATAATTAAAATTCAAGTAGTTGATCTTAGAGGGGGTACATGGGGTGCACAAGGGAGATCCAAATCCAAGGGTGTAGGCTTAAAACTCTTAATGTGAATGCATTAATGAGCTAAAATCCAAAGAGAATGAGCTTATTAAACTCTAATGAATTAATTCCATGGGAAAAAGCCTAATCACTTGGCTACTTCACTTTTGGGTTCACGTGCTCAAAAACACAAACTTAAAGTACGTTTTCGAAGTCTCGGATATTCCGGTTACAATGGATCATTCAGAAGCAAATTATGATAAGGGTAGTTTGGTGAAAATAGGGTTTTATTGGCCTCAAAAACTCTCAAATAATTACCGGAATGTTTTTAATGGTAAAATTGATCTTTGAGGCCTTCAAACAAAAGGTCACCCTCAGGTTTTGTGATACACAAGTTTAAACCACTCTGAATTATGATACCTGAATAGAAAACAGGCTCAAAACTCTCTTTTTGGGTATGTATGAAATCTTAACTGGGAATGCTCCTGAAGTTGCTGGAAGTCTCCGTGGAAAATATTGGTTCATAGAGTATTGAAGTTCAGAGAGTCTGGAATCCATAAGAACTGACAGCTTGACCATTGGGTTCTCGGGTAATCTCTAGGAGCTTTTCGAAGGGGAATCACTTGGTGAGAGAGAGTGACAATCGCTCACTGGAGAATGATGATTTTGGGCTAGTTTGAGTTTGCAATTGCTCCTGTTCGGAAAACAATCTTTTAAGGACAGGGAGATAATAGAGAAAACGGGCCTAATTTTGCAGAATTCCGAGTCTAAAAGAGTTCTCGAGGGCTCACCGTGTGTCAAATACAGACAAAATGTGTTTTGACCTAATTTAGACAAAATGTGGTGATTAGGCTTGTAGAACTTCCAAATGAGCCTACTCGGGTGACAATCTTTTAAAGACCTCGGAGTTGTCGAGAAATAGCCACTGACAGACAAAATTTTGGATATCTGGTAAACTCCCAGGGTTCATACAAAGACCTAACAATTGCCCCAAATGTGCCACTTATTTTGAAGTAATTGATGGAATCGAAGGGGATTGATCCTGTAAATGCATTAGGGGGTCTTTCGAAGGTCTAGCTAATCTAAAGAGACTGTCACTAACTAATCAAGATTTAGTCGCCTGGGGAACTTCTGGGACTCATAAAGGTCAAATGCAGTCAGAACTTATTTTTTACACTTTAGGAAAGATTTAAGATTTCAAAGGGATTTGAGACCTCAAATCTTTTTTTTTTCTGAGAGATAACTTATTAAAGATAAGACAAAAACTGAGAAATGGCCACCAACCTTTCTGAATTCGGATGTCAGATGAATCTTTGAGAGCTTTTTGAAGGTCATTTTCCGACCAAAGATTCTCGAAAATTGATAAATTAGTTGTTGTCAGATTCGAGGAGGATCTGTTTTGTAATAAGTTCCTTGATAGGTGGTTAAAATTGGGGTGTACAAGATCTAACATGACACGAATCAGGTGATGGGAGAAGCTTCAGAGGTTCTTTGAGGGTCCAGGGGTTAATTTTGAAGGCAAAATGGTAGAATGGTAATTTTTCCGTTTGTGATGCTTCATTTTGGTAAGGCTTATGGAGGCTGAAGAATTTTGAAGGCAGTGTGTTTGGTAGTCTTAAATGTAAACCCTCATAATTCCATTGATGCTTCTTAGAGAATTAGGGTTTGACAAAAAATTGTGTATTTTGGATGATCTTTATAATTACACTGCACATGACATGATATGGATGATGTTTTTTGCAACTGAAATGTCTGGAGAAGACTTCATAGGGGATGTCTATCCTCCTAGAATCCAAGTTTGCTCTTCCTAAACTAAGGTGGCCTAAGGTCCTAAGTACTGCCTTGATGCTCTTTCATTCCTTTGGATGACCCGAGTCAAAATTTAGGTGCTAACAAACACCAAGACAAAGACTGACCCAATACTTCCATCTCCATTTATCCCCAACCCTCATTCAACCTAGCATGTAGTCTAAAAATTACCAACAAACATAATCATAGGCCTTTTCCATATCTAGCTTACAAAGAAAGCCTTTCCTCTTCTCTCACTCTAACATCCACACATTCATTGGCAATCAAAATTCTGTCAAAAGTCCCTGTGAGTGGGCGATGATCTTACCCATTGTTCCATTTAATTGGTCAACTAAAGTTTTAGCAATGATCTTGTATGTACTTCCAAGCAGACTAATATGTTAATAACCTTTAATAACTTAGCGTCTTTTTCTTAGGTATGAGGGCAATAAAAGTATTGTTTAAGTTTTTGTTTAAGGATTTCTGATGGAAAATTTCTCCACAACCTTCATGAAATCCTCTTCACTATAAAGCAACACCTTGAAAAGAAGAAGATTGAAAATCCATCACAGCCGTAGCCTTATCCCCTTTCATACTTTTAAGAACGTCCCAGATTTCCACTTCCATAAAAAGGCACTCTAAAATCTCATTGTCCCTCTCCGAAATGCTACGAACTCTAGACCATCTTATGTGGATCTACTAAAATGACTCCCTAAATATAATGCCTCATAAAGCCAAACCAGCACTTCTTTGATTTTCTCCTTATCTTGAATCTATTGGTAATTCACCTTTAAGAAATCTATATTATTGGCTTTATTTCTCACATTGGCTGTTTTGTGTAAGAAACTAGTATTCATGTCCACTTCCTTCAACCACCTAATCCGAGACCTTTACTTACAATAAATCTCCTCCTTGAGATAGGGACCACGTTATTGATGTCCAATTTTGTTGAGGTTTTTAAATTTGTCCTCCTTGTAGAGCAGTTTTTGTGTGAGTGTGTGTGTGTGTGTGTTTTCCTCTCTTCCTTGTATTAGTGGGGAATGTCTTATCCCACTCCCACCCATTCCCATTCTAAATATACATCTTTCTTCTCATCAAAAAAAAAAAAGGAGGTCAGCCAATGGTTTTTCAAGATATCCAAATTTTAAGTCATGCCCACATTCTGGTTTTTAGATTGGACATCCCATTATATTAGAAGCTAAGATTAGCTAACTCTTTGGCAGACTTGTTGCTAGAGGTCGTGTCTCAAGAGAGGTGTTGCATAGTGGGATGATTATTTCTATGTGCTGAATGTTATTGGTGTAGAAATGTAAGGGTATAGATGTTATTATATTATTGTTAATATGTCGTATATATACTATATACCATATACAATATATCATCAAGAAAATTAAAATAATATTTTAGCGGTATAGAACATACTACACACACGATTTTAAATTTCTTCTCTCTTTCTTCTTTCTCTTCATCCTCTTCATCTTCTTCTTATTTCTCTAACCTAAACATCATCCAATCACTCACATAAAAATCAAGTATTGGGATATGTTGTTGATTTTTTTCTTTGATATGTGAGCATCTTGTTAGTATATTAGTATTATACATGTATTTAAGGATATAATAGTTATGTACATAGTCTATACTATACCATATAGTATAGACATAATCTCTTTCGTATAAATAAGATTTGTTGTGTAGAGATACTCTCTACACACGATTGGATTTTCTATACGACTCTTTTTTTTTTTTTTTCAATTTTCTTCTTCTTCTTTTATCTTCTCTTCTCTTCTTCTTCCATTAAACCCTAACTTAGAGAATTCAACTTGGTATCAGAGCAAGAATAGAGCCAAGAATTTCGTCGACATTTTGCGCACCTCTTACTATTGCCAACAGCAAGCTTAGGGTTGATGTCAAGAGTTGTACAAATATCCCAAGCTGTGGTGGCTTTCTATAAGTTTTGATGGATCTCTAATATACACACATTATAGAGATTAGATTATGTTGTTTCGGCATGATGGATGAATTTTTAAGCTATTTTTTATGAAAAATATAAGAAAAAACAATTTTTGGAATCTCAGTTGTTCGATTCATTTTGTCAGGTTTAAGGACATGTTTTTTTGTTCAATCCACCCCCTTCTAGGAAGAGATTTGTCTCACGAGATGTAACCTTTTTTTAGTCTATACATTTTTTCTCTTCCACGTAGACATCTCTTCAAGGAAGAGTTACGGTAGTGAAGATTCGTCTGATGCAGTTCCTCTTCCAATTCATGTTTCTTCATATTACTTTGATAAAGCTAATAGAAAGGAGGAGCCAAAATTGCAAGTGTACACCAGGAAAAAAAAAGATTCAAAACAAGGGTCAGACTTCCTAAGACCCCATCCAAGAGCCTTCTTTGAATCAAAGTAATGAATAAGGTAATAGCTCTTCTTCCTCCCAACCTATTAAGTTAGATGTTTCAATTGCGCTCAGAAAAGGAGTTAGGTCTTGTACTAAACACCCCATGTCCAACTTTGTTTCATTTAATTCATTGTCTTCTTTGTTTCGTAGTTTCTCTTCCTCTTTGGATTTTGTGTCTATATCTCACAATGTTCAAGAGACATTATCACAATCAAATTGGTGAGCTAAAAATGGATGAAGAGATGAGAGCCTTAGAAAAGAGTGAAACATGGGACTTAGTGGATCTTCCTAAAGGAAAGACATCTGTTGGATGTAGATGGGTATTTGCGGTTAAACATAAAGTCAATAGTTCTATTGAAAGATATAAAGCAAAGTTGGTTGCTAAAGGGTACACACAAACATTTGACATAGACTATTAAGAAACTTTTGCGCCAGTGGCAAAGGTGAACTCAATACAAGCTTTGATATCCTTAGTAGCTAATTATG
Organism: Platanus orientalis; assembly: GCA_025762735.1. Taxonomy (NCBI): domain Eukaryota; kingdom Viridiplantae; phylum Streptophyta; class Magnoliopsida; order Proteales; family Platanaceae; genus Platanus; species Platanus orientalis. The sequence goes on along the minus strand of JAOXJP010227986.1, from coordinate 10,362 downwards.
AGTAGCCACTTAGACAAATTGATGTTAAGAATGTATTCTTGCATGGAGATTTGAAGGAAGAAGTATATATGACACCACCACCTGGATTCCAGTTTTCTAATGATAAAGGAGAAGTGTGCAAACTAAAGAAAGCAATATATGGGCTAAAAGAGTCACACAAAGCTTGGTCTAAGATATTTCGAGCAACAATGGTGAAGGTTGGCTACAGACAATGTCAAACAAATCATACATTTTTTATGAAGAGCCAATGACCAAAAGTAATAGCTTGTATTGTGTATGTAGATGATAGGAATAATGATAGTGAGATCACCAGACTACGAGACCGATTAGCTCAAGAGTTTAAAAATAAGGATCTGGGTCCTCTAAAATATTTCATTAGGATTGTGATGTGGACATTGGAGCTAAGTGGGGCCCACACATGGAGGAACATCTTTGGGACACATAATGGAGTCTTTTTAGAGTTATTTTATTATTTTACTTGATGTTTTATGAGTTAATAGAGTTTAGGACCTAAGTGACATTTTAATTTTTGTTTTTGGGTATTTTTATAATAAGGCATTCCTACCAATGGTATTTTAGTAATTTTAGAGAGATAACAAGTCAAAGTGTGGCCATCTTAGAGTGCTGGTCGAAATCCTCTAAAATGGCTTATTTTGGTAGCTTTTATTTGTAGAAAGTCAAGTTTTTAGTAGTTTCAAGTTTAGATAAGTGTAAGGTAGCAAGTAAGCTAATAGTTTAGGAGTTTTTAATTTTGGTTTCTTGCTATTTTCTTGAGTTTGTGAATCTATATATAGGGTTGCACGTTTTTGTATTGGTATAATGAAATTAATAAAATTTTGGTTGGTTTCTTGTTCTCTATGAGTGGAACTCCTTCTCTTCTTTAAGTTTTTAATGCCTAAATTTGAACCAAATGATGGTGGTGTCCAACAGTCCAAGAGCTTGTGAGGTAGGTGATTACCCACACTAGGTACTATTCTTCTCCATCTTTCTTCTTCTCCATCTTTCTTCTTCTCCCTCTTCTTTATTTTTATCATTTTCTACCACAAACACTTTTAATTTCCTTCTTCCATTCGCTCCCACAAAACCCTACTACTACCCCATAATCCATTACCCACACTATAATCCATCCCCTTTGATCTTCAACTATGAAAACCCTCAACTCCCACCATCAAACCTTACCCCATCATCATATACCAATCGACCACACTTTTACCATCTTCCTAGTATTCTTTCTCTGAAAAATTGTAATCCTGTAATACCCTGCAGCACTCCTGGCTCCTTACGTTTACTGAGATTTTCAGATCCTAAACCCTATTTCCTTCTATGAATCCCTGTGACACTGCATCTTGGGTTTTCTCTTAGTGATCCATGACTGTGGAGTGAAGATTTCTTTGCTATAGTACCTGCGGACACTTCAGATCATGTGGATATTACTGAGACATTGATTTATGAGGAAGATATCTAATCAATGAACTCTTCACGTGCTGGTATGATTTTCCGGTTGTGTAACAAGTCCTATTCTGTCGAGCAGCATCAGTTTTACCCAGGAAGGTTCTGATTGGAGACACATACACTTGCTGCCATATGATTGTGGACAGTTGATTGGTTCTAGGTATCACTATTCTGCTCTGTTATGGGTCCTGTTCCCACTATGCACATACATATACCCTGCTGCCCAGATTCAACATCTTTATTTGCCCTTTAGACCAGCCCTGTGATACACCAATGATACACTAATTCAAGTTTCCAGAAGTCCCATGCTTCCCCACTTAACTAAACAGTTTTAAACAACCTCAGATTACAGCCTTTAAACCTATTGTACACCCACTGTTTGAAAGTTATCCTGAATCAGATTATTACCCTACAAACCCTGCTGATATACCAGCTTTACCTTGTTGTTTACCTATGTTTGATCTAGGGTGTTGAACTTAAACAACCCTTCAATAGTCCTATTTAACTTGTTGTGTTTAACCCCTTAAACAGAACCTGAAGTCCAGCGTAACACCCCAATTAGCCTGCTGTTCCAGCCTTCTATTCTGACCCAGAAACAACCTTATAACCCTCCTGTGCTCATCCTTGCTTTACTTTCTTTATTTGACTAGTTTCTAAGGCTCGTGTTGCATCAGATTGAGGTTGCCAAATCAAAAAGGGTATTTTTCTATCCCAAAGGAAATATGTCCTAGATTTGTCCAAAAAAAAAATGGAATGACCGAGTGTAAGTCATGTCCAACTCCAATTGAAGCATATCATAGGCTGAAAGAAAATGATAGTGACCGATTGATTGATGCAGAAAGGTACCAGTGGCTGGTCGGACGCCTTATTTATTTGTCTTTGACCAGATCAGACATCACATATGCAATGAGTGTAATCACTCAATTTATACATGCACCTCCTAAAGCTCATATGGAGGTTCTTTATAGAGTGTTGAGATACTTGAAAAGTTGTTTTGAGAAAAGTTGCTTATATCAAAAATATAGAAATCATAGAGTTGTGGCATATACGGATGTTGATTGGGCAGGTCAATATCAGATAGACGATCAACTTCAGGCTACTACACCTTTGTTGGGGTAATTTGGTTACATGGTGAAGCAAGAAGCAATCAATAGTTGTTCGATCAAGTGTTGAAGCTGAATTTTGGTCTATAGTACATGGTATCTGTGAGTTACTATTGTTAAGGATGTTGGTTTTAAAGCGTAGGCTTCATGTTCCAGAACCTATGAGTCTTTACCGTGACAATAAAGCCACGATTAGTATTGCGCATGACCTTTTACAGCATGATAGGACAAAGTATGTGTAAGTAGACCAGCACTTCATTAAACACCATCTGAAGGCAGCCCATATTGGTAAGCCATTTGTTCAAACTAAAGATCAATTAGTTGATATTTTCACAAAGGGACTGATTGAGAACAGTTTTCTATATTAGTTGACAAGCTGGGAATGTTGAATATCTATTCTCCAGCTTAAGGGGGAGTGTTAATATATTAGTATTACACATGTATTGAAGATCACAATCATGTACATAGGCCATACCATACCATGTAGTATAGACCTAATCTCTTTCATATAAATAAGATTTACTATGTAAAGATACTCTCTACACACGATTGACTCTTCTATACGACTCTTTCTTTTCTATTTTCTTCTTCTTTTCTCATTTCTTCTCTTCTTCTTCCATTAAACCCTAACTTAGAATATTCCACTCATCTGTCCCAATCCTAACACTGGATTGTCTACTTTACTATTTCTTGTCCATTTAAAATAAAATTTGTTGTCACTACCAACACCCATATTTTTATTAAAACTCAAGCATGCATCTTATTTAAGAATTTATGTATGAATTTATTTTAGGATTCTATTAAAATTAGTGGATCATTTAAAAATGAGTTTTAATTTTAATTGGCATAAATGGGTTTAATGGTATATCCCAGACTATTTTGGCATATCTTGCAATCTAGGACACCCTTGTCTCCCCTTTCCTCTTTACCATTGCCACCAAATAATGAAATACATTTTCAAAAGGCCACTAGTTGGAATCTAATTAGGGAACTAAGGTGACTAAAGGCAGTTTCCCTCTATCTATGCATTGATGATATGAATCTTCTGTTTGAAATACCATCAAACAAGCTGTATAGGTCAAATTATCCTTTGTATGGTTAGAAATCAATATAAATAATGTACAAAACTTGATGTTTATTAATAGGATTCTTATTGCAAACATTTCATGTTTATGTTTATTTTATTTGTATTCCATTGTTTAGTCATATTTATTTTGGAAACTTTACTAGGTGTAGGCTGTGGGAATTTAACTTTATATTGCAAGGCATGTATTGGTTTGAGTAGAGAAGATAAATGAAAATTTCTCCGTTGGATATTGGTGGCCCCCACCCTCAAATTAGTTCTTCTTCCATTTTTCTTTGATTTTTTTTTGGGGGTAATGTTTTGGGGTTCATATCATCTCGTATCAGAGTGAGGTTTGATCTGTCACTGCCGACATGCAATGCATGAAAAAATTGAGAAACTTGAAGCGGATATAATCTCAAAGAAACAAAGAACAAACAACAATCAATCAGTCAATCACTTAACAGAATTTCTTAAACCTTAAATCATAGATGTTGAGAATCCAAGGGCTCATTCGCGGCTTGCTGGCTCAAAATACAAAGGCACCAAGTTCATCTGCAAAATCTTCAACAGTAATCTATAAGTCACATGTGGCAAATCTAACCTTGCAACCTTCGATTGAAATTGAAAAATCAATCCATACTTGTTATACTTGAGTTTATTTTCCTCGATTTACTCGTGAAAACCCTCTTAGTTGGGTTGATCAAGCCAATTATTTTTCTTATAATTTTACACCTAATAATGAAAAGATACAATCTACTACATTTCATCTTAAGAGAAAGGTAGTACAGTGGTATCAGTGAATGGAGAAATCCATTAAATTGTGCAGTTTGGAAGAATTCCGTTCGGCTATAAACACCCAATTTGGAGCATCTGAATATGCCAAACCTGGTGAAGCACTAGCAAAGCTACAAAGAAGGGTTCAGTGCAGGACAATTAAGAGGCATTCAAACGTTTAGCAAATCTCACAGTTGAGTTACTTGAGTCATTCATGATAGATTGTCTGTGAGTGGCCTTTAAGATGACATTCACAGTGAGGCAAAAATCTTCGAACCTAATTCATTGATTAAAGCCATTAGTCTTTCATGCAAAGTTGAAGATAAGTTATATGCATCTCGACATCCAATGCATGTTAGTAGGAAAGTTTCTTCCTCCAAATGTTGCACCACATTCGGTTGTTCTTACACCTACACTAGTTACGACTCTAAAGCAATCTTCTATAACTAACAACATGACCATCAAATGACTCTCACCAACGGAGATGAATGAACATCGTAAAGAAGATTAATGAAAATTAAACCTTGGAGATTGGAGACCCCCACCCTTGAAGTGGTTCTTCTTCCCTCTTTCTTTGATGCTAGGGTAGGTTTTATTGAGAAAATCACGTCAGTCATTAATTGTGAGGCTAGTACACTCCACAACAGATGACTTTGTCTTCCCTTAAATAAAGGTTTTCTGATGGACTTAGATCTTGTGATTGAAGGGTTGGACTTCAAACTTCAAGTGAAAAAAAGTGATTCCTATTCCCTCCCTAGCAAAATAAGTGTATATGAAATTTACCCTCCTTAATATTTCAACCTATTATAAGTTCAAAATATTGTTCAATAATTTTAGAAATCATGGAAAATCAAAGAGACATCGTTTGGAATGGGAATCCTAAAGATAAAGCATCCACTTTGTTGCAATGCACCCTAAAAATAGTGGTTAACTGGTAGTAGTAAGAACTTACAACTTAATGCCATCGTTTTTTTAGCGAGCCCCGTCATTTTAGTTGTACTTCATTGCCCATGCTTCTTTGAACTATTCTTTATTAGTAACTACAACTACTTTTTCATATACATTCGTCGAAATTCCTCTTTGATCATTTAGTAAGCATCTTGAGACTTGTTGACAGGTTCTCTCTAAAAGTAAGAGCAAGAGGGTTCCACAGTCCATTCATGTGATTAAATGCAATAAATCCACTTCATTATGCCACGATCATTGAAATTCCCCGTGTCTATGTTCGAATGATCCTAGAGGGGGGTGAATAGGATCTCTTTGCTTTTGAACCTTTGTAATTCAATTCTATTTAATTTGACTACTTTATTTTCTCTAGCACAATTGTGTAGACCCGATTAACAAACAATATGTGTTAAAGATACTACAATCGCAATAGCATAGGCAATTAGACAATTAGGTGAACAACTTGGTGAACCAATTTAATAAACTAGAGATGTTAAGCATGCAGCATTTGTTAGTGTGTAAGAAATCTAAGCAAGTAAGACAATCACACACCCACACAAAGACAATCAAGTTTATAGTGGTTCGGTAACCCTCTGGTCCCTACTCCACTTTTGGAAAGTTCTTCCTCAAGCTTTGTTGATTTAATTAATAGATTAACACACCTAATCTATTACAAGGAAATAAACAACCATAAAACACTTACAAGTTCCACGATCTCCCAAATCGCCTTACAAGCATATCCATACCCAATGACTCCGGCGGTTGCTTTGTACCTAATGACTTTGATGGACACGTTAGAATCCGCTTCTAATGACTCTGATGGAAGCTCTAAAATCTGCACCCAGAGACTCTGATGGGTGCTCAAGTGTTCAATGACTCTGGTGAACACTTTCACTTGAAATTCCACAGTCAATAACTCCATGAGTACTCCCGTGTCTAGTGACTCCAGTGGACACTCAACAATGATGTAGATTGAAGAATTTGATGTCGTTGCTCAAACCTCTTCTTAGGTAGATGTGCTAATGATTTCCAAATCAATGAAGAGACTCCTTCAAGGTAGAAGATGATTTGCCAATTAAAACCGCTCTTCAAGCTTTCCAAGGATTTGAATTTGGGTAAGAAAGATAATTCGGATGACTTTCACTCAGATTTAAGAGTTCATGAGCAATAGGGTCGTTTAAGGTTGTCTCACACAATTTTGGATTTTTCAATATTCACACAGTTAGGGTTTCACCTCTTATTCATAGAATCATTCCTTTTGGTTGTGGGAGGTCTTCTCCTTTTATAAGGTAAACAAAATCTCACAAAGGAGATCCACATCAGTAACAAATCTAGCCGTTGTGAGTTTCCAAAATGGAAAGATTTTGTGCGATCTAGACAATTTGATCAATCATCGATCGATCAAGAGGCTTCGATCGATCAAATCTCTCAACCAAGATACCTTTCTAGTCGTCGATCCAAGACCTTTCGATCGATCGAATAGGTTTTGGTTGAGACCCTATCTAGTTTTGGTCGATCGATCTAGCACATTTCGATCGATCGAATGGCTGCTGGTTCCCAGACCCACTCTAGTCGATCGATCGAGTTAGTTTCAATCAACAGAACTTGTCAATTTGAATTTTTGTTACTTTCTAAAGTCTAATTTGCTCGGCAACCCTTGGGTATCCACCTAAGTTTCATGGGAAAGGTCTCTATGAACCACCCAGGGTCATTGGTCTTGGTCTTACCCATGATCACTCACCAACCAACCTTGAATGGTCAATTTACCTTTGAAGCACAAGGTTGGCTCTTGAGGTACTTAGCTTTGGAGCTTGAGACTTCTTTGTAGTCTTCACATTGTAGCTTCATGTCTCATTCACTTGTGGTCATTCCTCATGTGGCCTTGTGTAATGTGTCTCTTAAGCTTCTTGCGAACTTAGACTTACATGACTCTTGATTTTACATTTGCATACATTTAAGTCTAAGTACATGAACCACTTACTCTTTGGAATAGAATTGACAACAATATACAAATACATATTACAATGACAATCATAAGTAATTAATCCATGTCCAAGCTTCATTGTTCTTAGATAATTCATCAAATTAAAAAAATAAAAAAGGTCATTAGACATGTTTTTGACTTGAGAAAAGCATTATCAACCATTCATACAATCTATAATAGATTATGTGATTTCATTTTCCAACCTCCCATCAGTTTCAACTTCTAGCCAACTATCATTTGAACATTAGAGGAAGCATTATCAACATGTGAGCTCTGACTTCAAAATGTTAGTAGCTCTACAAACTCCTTAAAAAATGACGAAACCAATAAATAGAATGCCTTCCTTGGTCCTGATCTTCCCCTTACATAAGAAGTCCACACTCACCAAAAATCCTCTTGTGCAACTATGCTTTGACACGAGTATCCCAACACAAGTAAATTAAGTTGCCTATCAATTGCTTAAAGTGTTGGAGTTTAAGTCTATCTTGGATGTCCACATGGACATCCTATTGCACTTGGAACTCCTCCAGACTTATCCAATGAGTTGTAGATAAGTCCTAGTGGGAGTTAAAAATCTATGTGGACCAAAACTCCTCCCACAATGCTTCTATAAGTATGTAGCTTTTCCAAAAACAAGATTACACTTTTTTGGTAATCTTATGGGAACTTCTCTCTATTCTCTTGCTCTCTTCTCTCTCTTTTTATAAGGGTTTACGGTGTGAAAATCCTTCATCACTCTTGTAGTGCTGCTGTGACAGACTTTGGTGTTCCACTCCAACGAAGCAACCTTGCAATGTGGGTGCAAGCGTGGTTCTATTTCTTCTGCTGCAGGATGTGTACAATCCCCTCACCTTCATTATACAACATAAAGGAATCCCATCCAAAGCAAACCGTAATTAATAGGAAGGAAGCTGATAATCTAAACGTCTGACACCTTCATTAAACTTTCAATGCAAATAAATAATAACGTAAAACATTGCTACCGCCTAAAAAACATATGATTTACAAGGAATTTATCATTACCAAAAAAAATAAGGAATTTATAAAAATGATTTCGTAGGATGAAACTAACTCCACAGACGGGGAATTGCATAATTATAACTGCTTTAACATTGTAACAAATTAATTACATAATTGCTGATAGTGTTTATGGAATTCAAACCTCTGAACTCCTATTTAACTATAAAAATAGAAATCAATTAACACAAATAGATCCAAATTTAATAGAAAATAAAAGCGACAACGCACCTGCACATAGATCTGAAGCTCCGTAACATCACCCGATTTCTCTGCAGCAACTGAACAAAAAAGAAAGGAAGCACTCATTAATGTCATCAATGGATGATTATGTAACTTCTCATATCTTACAATTTCCAAACACAATAGAATCAAAATATTCTGATACTCATTGCACAGTTCGATCAGAAAAAAAGAAAAAAGAAAAAAAGGAATATTCTTTTTTGTAAATTTCTTTAATGAAATCTGAGTCTGATTCAAGGATTACCAGAAAATGTCGAAAACAACAAGGCATTTATCACTGAAGCAACCATAAGCAAACAGCATAAATTCATCTTCGCCACTCACTCTCTCTCTCTCTCTCTGTGGGACGGAGGAGAGAGGGAGATGCCCTCTCTCTCTCTCACTCCGAGAAAGGGAGAGAGGGAAATTTATACCTTTCTATGTTAGACCGCAATGACCATCCGTTTGCTCGTTCTTCGGGCAAGTAGTGGACATTTTGCGGTTGGAGTCCCACCAAGTTCGGACTCTGTAAGTTGGACCGGATATACCCGCCAAGGTGAACCCGAAACTCAGCCCTTGGGTTCCAATTAGGCCAAAGAAACTTGGTCCACACTCAGTTCATTATAATAGAGTGAGCTTGGAGTCGAGTTCAGGCTGGCCTGAAATTTAAAGTCTCGTGAGCTGTGAAGTTTATAAATTAAAATATTATATTTTTATTTGTAGTTGATGATGGGCGGTGAACCAGATTTACGAATACAGATAAAAAGCGATTCAGGTGGTCGTGGGTGTGGTGTTGACCTAAGCTTCTCTTATGTCAAAGTAGTATATATGATAATAATATATTGTTTAATATTTTGTAGTATATATAATAATAATAATATGCCGTATATATTATGGTTCAAGCTAGATTGAGCTATTCGAGTTGAACCAAGGTGTACCTGAATTTTTATTTTGTACTTAAAACTTGGGACAAAATTGAGCCAAACTATAAAAAATACTAATCCTGCTTGCCCGACTATGGCCCCGATAAATCGAGCTTCAGGCCGGTCTAGCTCATCTTGCAGCCCTAGTCATGGATATGAAATGTTTTAGACCCGACCTGTTGGATAAGCATCTGAATGTTTAAATAGAAAAGCATCCAAACATGGATAACAAACAGACAAAAACAAAAGGACAATAAGAAAAGAAAAAAAAAAAAAAAAAACTAATAATTATAATTGTTTTACCCTTCATGATTGTACATGTAATTGGGTAGTTGTAATGAATCCAAATAGAACCCGATTGCCAATTGAGTACAGATGTAAACTCGAACCCAACCCATAATTTTTTTTTCCAGACCTACTCCCTATAATCGATATCAAGCTCACTTACAGTCGAACGATATTTTAGACGCTACACAGAAGTAAAAGGGATGTGCTTTAATAGTCACAAGCTGCCATATGAGGTGCCATATCGCATGAACACGGATGCTTCTTCCTTATATAGAGGATTCAAACTGTTAGATTCGAACTCAAAAATCAAATCAATTAAGAGTCACCACCAACTTATTCATTATTCATTTTGAATGTATCTATTATGTGGAGATTTCCTGGAAAAGGAAACGATGGAAAACCCATTCTAAGATAAATGCAGCAAAATGAAAGTGAAGCAATCTTTGATTTACTTCATTTCACTTTTCAAATACTGTTTGGTATATGATTAACAAAACCGAAAGGATGTTATGTCCAGGATGTACCGTTCACCCCTGGCTTTGCATGGAACCCACACCCTCCTGTGAGGGGTGAAGGTACATCTTGGAC
>JAOXJP010227985.1:0-11201 GCA_025762735.1 Platanus orientalis | reverse complement strand
CCTGACGCCACCCTCCTCCTTTATCCGGGCTTGGGACCGGCAATGTCTGAAGATACAAACATTGGCGGAGTTCTACTCTGCCACAACTTAAAAAAAAAAAAAAAAATCTTTGTTCCTTTTGTAAGATTTTATCTTTCCACTTGCAGAATCAGTTTCATGAGTGCAGCTGGTTTACTTCCTGCTGCCTTTGTTTTGGTGTGAAATATCTTGCTCCACTGTGTAACTTTAGTTAATTACTTGAACACTAAACAAATGTTGCTTAATTTGTACTCAATAGTTTCACGCTGACTCTTCATTAAATATCCATTGAATTCCATTCCAGGAAGAAATTTATCATGTTTTGGTACTTCATTAAATATCGAAGGCAATTGCATGAGCTTTTTCAACCACATTGAAATCCAGTGGTGATAATGTCATTTATTTTGTGACAGTGCTGAAATACCCATGGAGATTGATCACCACTTGTATGAATTTGGATCAGTTCAATACCATATTCAGGTAGTATACAAAATCTTAGCATATTGAAATTGAATCAGTTATTTCGATACTGTAATTGGTCTGTTCATATGTTTCAAGAGAGCCGATTTTAGACTATTCTAGTGTTAGTTGCAGTTCGTTATCTAGTATTTAATACAAAAGGAATGCTCAGGATATTTTTCTATAGGAGTAATATGACAGGAGTTGAGGCTTTTGAAGTGCCCCCTACTTTGTTCTTACAAGTTAAATGCTCTCAACTGATTTTAACATTCATTTTTCCATCATAGTTGATGGGGGAATAGAAAATCTTTCCTTACCCACAAGACAAAAAAAAAAAGCTGAATTTTCTTCCAGTGACAACAGAATGTTGGTGATTCCCCTGCTGGAATAGCTAGATGCACAATTTTAATGTCTGTGCACACACATATTAGCTCTGATTATGGACTTAATTGTTGCACAGGCTTCTGCATCAGATCCTCATCATGTCTACTTGTCAGTATCAACCCCACTATTGTCCCAAGGAACCCTGCTCTCAGATGTCCTTCCACATAGTACCTTACAGAGTGTTAAAGGAGCTTATTCTGACATTGTAGAGGTTGTTGAACCACGGGGAGGAGGATATCAACTTACGCTAAGACTCAACTTTGCTAAGATTCCACATGGCAAAGGTTTGGTAGTTCTTCTCATGACCCTAGTGATGTGCCAACTGTTGATTTCTGTTTGCATGCACTATCTAGTAGCCAATATGTATTACCACTGATTGTATGTTTTTTGGTTGATGGAGTGGAGTTCTTACACATCTGTAGGAGAGACTACACAAGAGGAATAAAAACAGATGTGTATATTTCTCTCTTGAATGGTAGTTCATACCTCATGTATGGCAATGTTGCTTTAGGAGAGTCACTTACATAATTAGTGGGTTAGGCTTTGAGAACAATATGAGTTGGCTTCTTACTGATTAAGAGGGAGAGAGAGAGTTGCTTCAGCGGACTATTATTCCTAAACAAAATTGATGTGAGGAAAAAGATAGTCCACATATGGGAGAAACCAAGCATTTGAACAGGTTCAATAGCACTGGGGTTCTGGACCCACCAATTATCAATAAACGTAAAGTTGGACTTGACTACATGAGACATACTGTGACTGGACTGGGCTTCCCCAAAACTGATGTTAATGACCATATTTGAAGAGATCAACATAAAAGAAAGTAGAACAACTCTTGAGAGTGGATAGCAAGATTGCTACAATCAAGATGAGGCTAGAATTACATATTTACAGATGCTTTTCAAAAGGCTTACAGAGAGACAAAATACTTCTATAGAGAACATATGGAAATGAGAAGTAAAATGAAAGATATACAATAAAGTCTCCCTCAAGCTGGTATTGTTAGCTTATCCTTTTTGTTGTAGGGTTACTCCTTTCTTACTTAGTGAGGATGACTCAACCACTTCAATGCATGGAGACCATCCTTCTGACAGGAGTAAGATAATTGATGTACATCCGAAGCTGAACATATGACACTGATAGGGAAACCAAACCCTGTATTTAGAGTCATTCAACCTTGTAAAAGAATACTGAAGAATCGACTAATTCTTCTAGAAAAGAGTATAGAGCATTAAGTTTAAATCTGTCAGTTGTTTGGTAGTGAAAATAATAGCAGCAACTAAGCATCAATGAAAAGCATAAATTGATTATTCTTTCTTTTTCTACTTGTGAGAAGTTCATATGGGATCTTCCCATCATCTTCTTATATATGTTTGAAGAGAATAAAAGCTACAAGTGAACTGTGAGAGTGGATGCCTATAAAGGTCCAAAATCAAATTAAGAGTTAAGGGGAAACTGAGATGAGATGTATATGGGGGATTTGGTAGGACAACTTAGAGAGTGTCTAAAGCAAGAATGACATTAGTGCTGACACATCAGTGCTGAAAAAGTGATATACACTTTTGGGGGGGGATGCTTTTCACTTTTTGGCACTGATGTGTTGGCCCTGATGTCATTCTTACTTTAGGCACTCTCTAAGTTGTCCTACCAAATCCGGAGTGTGTATATGGGTTCATGAGAATTATTCTGAGATGGAAATCAGCCATATAAAGTAAAACCTTTGTCAGGAACCATGGATCTGTACCTTTTCCAATTTTTGTAATATAGAGCCATGGATTCTGAGAAGGAACTTTTCCAATTTTTGTAATATAGAGTCAAAAGCCATAACTGAAATCTATGCCACCTACTTTCAAATGTCTATACCCCATTGTATATCAGAAAATATGGTTCGACACATCAAATATCCATTACCTACAAAGAAGCAAAAGAAAATAATACACTTTTTTTTTTGGCATTTAAAATATTCATGCCAAATACAGATCTCCTCACCACTTATCTGATCTTCATGGTCTTGAAAGTCTCCTCTATTTGGGCTGCTAATAATTAAGATCTACTCACCAATGTTCTGCCCTCCTAATTTATTTATTTATTGACAGGTGGACAGTACCACGAAAAATCTTATTAATATAAAATTTATTAATTTATATACTCATCCATTTCTAAGCTATTTATTATTATGTTCTTGGAATTAAGCGAGAAAATAGCTTTTTATATGATGGCATTATCAATTAATTACTGTTCAAAGAGAAAACAGTACCTATCTAAATAGGTGTTTTTTTCTTGGTTTCTCTCAGAATGTGTAAAGGTGATCACAGACATTTCATCGGTGCAAGCACTGATACTGAGCTCACAACTGAAAGAGATGTTGTGGAATCTTGGTTCCCAGGATATCTCTCAAGTGATGTACAAGCCCATTAAACTTGTTTACCACCCAAGAGAGCCCTTCTTTGTTATCAGACTGGTATGTTCTCTTTAGTTTTTTCACATTTTCAGTTCCTATCTTGTTAGGTATTTCAAAGTAAACATAATGGTTCCATACTATTAAATCTGATCAAAGTACCCTGAGCTGGTTCCTGAAACTTGTACTTCAGTCTTTGGGCCCCACATTGATTAATTACTCAATATCTAATGGATGATAAGACAAAATTCATTGTGTGACTTTCTAGGTGAAGTAATTGTGTTGGGTGTGTATTTTACAAATTCTATTTTATCTTTCATAGATATTTCCAAAGTCTTAACTACAAGGGATTTTTTTCCTTAATTAATACGGGACTAAGAGGACTTGCTGCTCATGAGCCACCTTATGCCCATGTCTGCCAATGCATGGGCCTCTCTCCTGAAAAGAAATTCAAAGGTTGTAAGATAATCTAAAAGCAGTTTTAAAGCTATTTTGGCCTGTCCCAGATTTTGGGAGGTGGCTTCCTTTCATTATTTAGAATAAAATTTAAGTTTATGCCACATAATTGCTGTCCTAGTAATAAAATAAGTAGGAGATCCCTTCATTTCCACCTCTGATGTACATAATAGAACTTCTTTTTTTCCCGCTATGCAACACACATTGACTAGATAAAAGTTTCTTCATGTGTTTTACAGCCGAAAAAGATCACTGCAGTATTTCCCATGCGTTTTAAAGACAATTCAGATGTGATTATTGCAACAGCATTCTTTCAGGTTTGTGGTCCATATTGTTTATGGGAGTATCAATTTTTTTCTCATTATTGATAGCATTCCAAAGATATTGAGCTGTTCCTGTCATCCTCCTTGAACTAAAACAGGAACTCATGGATGTGGGATGTTCAGAAGCGTGGGTGAAAGCACCTCCTTGCACCTGGTCGCCCATCCCTCCTCCGGAATTGAGAGGAGAGACTTTCCAAGATTTGAGCACCAATGGAGGATTTGTCTCTTTTGGTGAGCATTAGTTCTTGATGAAAAGCAGTTCAACCTTTTGGTTTAAAAGGAGCAGATAAAGGCCAAAGGGGCAGTTGGCCAATAGATAAAACCCTTACAAAAAGTTGCTCTAAATCATACATTGAAACATCAGGGGTATTTGGGTTATCAAATGACAGTACTTTCACACATGTATGCTTGTACTTTATGCAAAGCAATTCGATTCACAAATATCTGGGAATAATAATTGATGCTACTGAGCATAAATGAGAACTGATCTTCCTTCTTAACTGGAAACAAGAGAATAATTCATGCATGTCAAATGCTTTTTCTTATTGTATACCTCCAGCAGATCTTTTCATCTTACATTGGTAAAATGCTGGACTGGGCTTGCTCTAATACAGTCAGATGACACATTTACAGATATTTTTTCACGTCATGTTGAAGGTGCAAGGCTTGACAAGACTGTATGGAATCTATTGAACTTCCATGCCTATGTGAAATATCATGTAAAGGTAGACTTTTCCATTTTGGTGGTTGTTTTATGAATCACTTAAGTACTCTTGCTTCCTTCATCTTCGGGCTGACAAGATTGTACAGTGTACCAGGGGTCTTATACAGAGAAGGATAAGGAGGCGTTTGGAGAGTCTGGCAGAGGTGATGGACTCTCTCTCTCTTTATATATATATATATCTCTGTGTGTGTGTGTGTGTGTGGATAAAAGTTGGGATCCAATGGAGCTACAGATCAATTGTCTTCTTCTTTTTGCAAGTTGCAGGTCCTGCACAAATCAAGGATAGGAGGAGATGAACACAATATGGAGGTCCAAGGTGAGTAAATTAAAATGCAGAACTTTTAATCTCAAATGTCTATGTTCCTTAGTTTAAGTATCTAGAACATCCCCAGAGCATACTGCAGCTGGTACCATTAACAATCCTGTCCCTGTGCATTCTCAGGGAACTAGTGGCGTCAAACTATGCTCATTAACACAATGACTTCAATTTTTGTGCTTTTCCTCAGTAGGACAATTGCATCTAGGACATTGTGCCCCTTCTCTCTTCTTTCTAGATCAAGGTCTGCAACAAAGTGATCTCAGCAGAATTGTCAACCATCAACCAGCAACATTAATTTTATTAAAACATTTGGTTTCAATAGTACTATTTTACTTCTTCTTCTTCTTTTTCCAATCTAAGGTGAATGGTTTGATGCAGGCTGCATGTCTATGAGGAAACTGCTAAGTTTCTCAAGAACTAAATTCCTCAGAAGAAAATATCGCTCTTTCACCAAGAAGATCAAGAGAATCCGCTCCCCAATTAAAATTCATGCATTCACTCGATTTCGCCGACGCTGGTTGAAAATTCCAAAGTTTAATTCGTTGAAGAGATATACGAAGTTAGATTAATTCTTTTGATGCAATCAATGATGTTTACTTGCAATCATAACTTCAAGATCTGTAACATACTGGACATGTATTAACAATATTTAAGTACTTGAAGTAAAAAAAAAAAAAAAAAAAAGTCTTAAGAACAATCAGACCAAAAACCTTAAAATTTCCTGAAAACTGTGAAGCCCTTCAAAGTTGGAAGAGTAAAATGGACCTTAGCATGACTTATTTCAGTCATAAATTCTTTCTTTGCCAACTGTGTGTTGAGGTGATTCCATTCCTCATAACATTAGATTCTTCAGGTATTTTAAAAATATCATCCAAAATAATTAACTATTAAAATGTTTCTTGGTGCCAGACAGAGATACAGAGTGTTACACTCCAATCCTGACAAACTGAATGACCAGGCATGTCCATGCAGTTAATTCGATGTATGTAAAGGTATATCCTTAAAAACAATTCCACTGACGCATGTACTCATATTGAAACATCAAATTTAGATAAGTTGGTAAATAATGGAATTATAAAAGCAGTATGCAATTAATATCAAATACAAAATATTTGATCTGTTGGAATTTGTTTGAACCATGAAACAGAGCCAATGTCGATCCAACATGCCAAAATTTTCAAAAAATACCATATCCTTGCTCTAGAGAGGTCAAAGATGAACCCACTGTCCTGTAATTATTTAAAATGATGCTGAGACAATACAAGGACTGGAAAAGCAGTAACATGACACGGAGTTGTCCAAATCTGTTAGTCTATGTCTATCTACACTGCAATCAAGAGGTCACTGTTCCAGTACCAGCTTGGACCCGGCAAGGAAAACAAAATAAGATAAAATTACCATGGCTTTCCTGAATTTGACCTAGTCATTCATAGCTTCACATTCAATTTGACTTGCCAATCCTCTATTTTTTGAATTTTAACATGTAAATAAATAAAAAAATATACATGAAAACCAAATCAAAATGAGTTCTATTACTCAAGTAAGTCATGATGATGAACTAGTTATGCAAGCACCACCCCATTTGAGCAACATGGCAATAAAACGATGATTTAATGTCGGCTGTTTTCTGTTCAATTTGATCTTCTTTCTGAAGGAGCTTAGCAGCTTTAGGTAGGACTTTAAAAGAACTTTGAGTCAATTGTAAGATTATTTATTTTTGGGGGGATTCTCTTCTTTCTATGTAGACATTACACTTTTTTCTTTTATAGCATCTCATCATTTTTAATGATAACCTGCCAAGAAGTCAACAGTGAAAAATGGATAAGAACCCCTTCCATTAGGACCTACAATGTTAGACCCTTGCTAGTAGAGTGACTAATAAGCATTCATTAATTCTTGATACAATGGTCAATTATCTGTCTTATTTAGCAAGTTCTAAGTAATGATACAATCATCATATCCAGAAAACCTTTTATGTAAGTTGAAAACCAAGAGATATTTCATAGAATCTCAAGCTCAAATAATAAGTGGTAGGCATGAAATTATATTCTACACCCATCCCTCAACAATCCATCTCAACTTAACATGGCATCTGATCACTGTATTAAGGAATAATGGCATTATGACGGTAGGCATGAAATTATATTCTATGAAGAAGTTCAGGTTTGTAGAGTGGTGGAATCCTTCTCTTTTTCACTCAGGAGAACCCATCCTAAATAGGTTGAAGTGGATGCTGATAATACACCCATATTCATGTAGTGTCATGCTGACATGGATACCTTGGGGGATTTAATGAATCCAATGACCTTGTCAAAAACCTTTACCATAGTCATGTTGGACACAGGCTGAAATTTCTACTCAATCAAACCTTAATTTATCATACATTACCTTGTCCAAACTTTTAGTTTTATACAGTTTGAATGATTTTCTTTTGTATCAGCTTATCTACATATATTCTTTCTATATTCTCTACTTGCATGAAAAAAATTACTAAATATATCTCATGAATTATCGAATAAACTGTACGGATGTGTACAATATTGGGTTAATCGGGTCAGTTGATATTTCATATCCATGTCTGACACCAAAGCAGATGTCCATATCAAAGTTACATGGGAAGGATCCAGGTACCATAGACCATGTGCCCAATCTTCTGCCATCTGTATCAAGTTCAATATATCCATGACAGCATTTGACTTGTATGAAAAAACAATTCTAATGGTTTCCACCAGTTGTTGATACAATATCCACTGCTGGTGAGAATTTACCAAAGCTCTTGCTCAAGCACTGTAAATGCAAATAGTCTGGAATAACTATGCATGACTTCGATTTAAGTCCCAAAGCATTTGCACATCCAGAAAGCATAGAATGTGTCCCCTGGACCAACAATGTTGGAAAAAAAATTGATGAAAATGGCCACAGAATTAAGAAAATAAAGTAAAAACAAGAGGTTTACAGCACACTGGATCAAGGCACATTAAAACGTTCTCTATAAGTCTTTACTCGCTCCCACTATATGTAAGCAAAAGGGTTCAGGCAAGGAAGACCCTAGGATACAATGAAGACAGTGATGCTGTCAAGTGAATCAAGTTGCTGAGTTATTTAATGAAACGGTTATTTAATAAATTGGTTAACCCATAGAGAGACAGGAGTTGAATCCGAGTTAAATTGTATCCCAAAGTTCGCTTGGCTGTAATCCATTACACAGTCTACTGGGAGGCCTTGACTAACTTTAAATAATGTGATATTGAAACCTTCTAAACTTAGTTGAACTGGTCTAAGCAAGATGAACTAATTTATTGATTCTATAAAAAATCAATGTTTCTGCAAGTAGCTGCAGTTTTGTGAGAAGCTACCATTCTATAAGTGAAAGCAGTTCTGCGTGTGGCAACAATTCTACAAGAAGCTGCAGTTATGCAAGCCACTCTAAATCACCACTCTATTGTTTTGTGAATTTGACCATCCCAAAAACGACATTGGAGATACCAAGTGAATACTCAACCTGTACTCAACCCAAATTTAAATCAGGTTAGGTTTTGCCAACCCAAACATGTAATGGAGTAACAATGTGAATTGGAATAGAAAATGGTTTGCTTGCGGAGTGATCCAGATTAATTGGTTTGGAAACTGCCAACCCTAACACAGTCCATATAGAAACTAGGTTGGGATTAGCCCACCTCTAACCTATAAACAACAGGCTCAAGTAGAAGAGCAACAAACGAACAGGCGAGAGATTTAATTCAGGAATAGATGGTCAATTGTGGAGCTTCAATGTCTTTTCTTTTCTCCCCCATTCAAATGGACACAGAAAAATTACAGTGTCAAACATCCGTTCAAGCCAATTCTGGCCTTACTAATCTCTGAATTGGAACCAAATCAACGGCTGAGCAGTCCTTGGAACACAAGACGTGTGGCAAGTATTCATTTTAACCTAAAGATGCAAAACATGATTTCAGGTGCAAATACAATTTATCTAGTAATGTGGTAAGCAGTATATGGAAGTGGTTGAAGTTTTCTTTTGCATAGAAGATTTAAGAGCAGCATTTTTTGCTAAAATTTCCTGGCACAATTTCCAGAAGAACTTGACAGGGATATGAGACTTCTGCCCTAACCCAATTCAGCCAATTTCACTCTTTCTAGAAGGCCTGCTGGGTGGCTTGAAAGAGAAGAGAATTTATGAGCCATGCTATGTTTGAGTGATCCATGCCAATAGACAAGCGTGCAAAGTTAAAAGTACATCTTTCATGCCTGTAACAGCCTCAGCAATTTTGACCTTCAATAGCTGCAATTTTGAAAGGATAAGGTATAAGAAGGGCACAGGATGAGGGTGGGTTGATTAATAGATGTGAGGGTGGTTTCACACAAACCCTGGAAATTCGTTTCCCACATAAATAAGTCTACAGCTTCAAGTGTAAAATATGAAACCTATGCTTATCCATGTACAATGAACTGATCAGATACATATAGGAATGAAGACAGATGCCAGGCTAAAATATTCAAACTCCAATATTTAACAGTTGCCAACTAATATCATGGCTATTAAATACCAAGCGGATTTAGTCACCTCAATTGTTGTTGAATGTTGCTCATTGGTTCTGTCTAATTAATATTTGACATTTTAAGGCCGTGTTTGGCAGTCACCTGTAATGTGATCATTTCATTTCAAATTTCCAAGGCATTGTTGGTTGATAATGAACTCATTCAGATTAATGCTTGGTAACATATATCATTTCATTTTACAAAAAACCTAAGATGACTTTATTTGTAATTTTAGTTGACAAATCAGTATAAATCTGAATGAGTTCATTTTGAACCATCACTTTATGGCTACAAAAGCCTTGGAAATTTGAAATGAAATGATTACATTACAGGTGGCTGCCAAACATGCTCAAGGGTTTATGCACAAGAAAACCATAGGTTAGACTCTCCACATTTACCCAAATATTGCAGTGTACAGTTCCCAATGGAATCAATCAAAGATTCATCGACAATTTTGTGAATAATTGAGCAATGAATAATATCTATTTTTTCTCATCCTGAGCTGAGTACCAACCAGTCCAGAAATCCCATTGGTACCATACCTATGACCTCCAAGAATTCCCATCAATAAAATGAATTCAACAATGTAGATTACCCATCTGAGAAATCAGCCTGAATAGCTAGACTGCTTTTCAATGTATTAATGAACATGGCATTATAACCAACTACTACATTAATATCTTCAAAAGAGAAACAAAATCAAGCACCAATGTTGCCAAGCCAGAAGAACAACGGGAACTGAACCAAAGCCATGAAAAGCAAGAGATAGTGCTGCCTGCTCGAATCATAACTCCTCACCTCGGCAAAAAGAACTCGCTTCATTGTCTTCACCAAGAAGACCCCCATGCACAAGCATGTCCATGGCATCAGGAAATAATACGCATAACTCCACATGATCCTCCCCAGAACAGCCACGCACATCCCTGTAAAAGCATACCCGCCATATGCCACAATGTCCAGTAAAGGTGCCTCCCCAGTCCCCAATGAATACAAGGATGCTTTAAGCAGCAGGACTTGCAAAAACCAGCCTAGTAGTCCCTTTGTGAACTGCAGACTCAAAGCTTCTGGGCTAAACCTGGTAAAGAACAATTGCAGGGTTAAAGACGAAAGCTGCTGAAAGAAATAATCCCTCAAAGCCTAAAAATCTTAGCCTTACTTTCCAAGAAGACCCAATGAGAAACCGGCAAGAACCACGTAGGTACCAAATGCCATGAAGGGAATGTACAAATCCGGGGCATTTATGTCATAGATTGGAGGTTTATAGGAAAGCCTGCCCCCAACTGGTTCAGTTATCCTTGTCCAGTGCCCCTGGAGAAATGTGGAAGAGGAAATGACAAACAATAACTTTAAAGAAAGAAAAATATCCAACCATAAGAGCATTGAGAGAGTTTGTGCTTACCCTGTGTAGGAATGGAAATAGAATAACCTTCAATTTGTTCCTCACATACTGGTCATTCACTTGGAAATAGTACTGGGGATCGGAGAAATACCTGCTTATCTGGCCATAAGTAACAATTTGTGAGAAAGATACCATAAAAATTGGAAAAAAAAAAAAAAAAAAAAAAACAGATGCAATTTTAT